>JAALGZ010000044.1:0-299122 GCA_015227615.1 Labyrinthula sp. Ha | reverse complement strand
ACCCTAACCCTAACCCTAACCCTAACCCTAACCCTAACCCTAACCCTAACCCTAACCCTAACCCTAACCTTAACCCTAACCCTAACCCTAACCCTAACCCTAACCCTAACCCTAACCCTAACCCTAACCCTAACCCTAACCCTAACCCTAACCCTAACCCTAACCCTAACCCCTAACCCTAACCCTAACCCTAACCCTAACCCTAACCCTAACCCTAACCCTAACCCTAACCCTAACCCTAACCCTAACCCTAACCCTAACCCCTAACCCTAACCCTAACCCTAACCCTAACCCTAACCCTAACCCTAACCCTAACCCTAACCCTAACCCTAACCCTAACCCTAACCCTAACCCTAACCCTAACCTAACCCTAACCCTAACCCTAACCCTAACCCTAACCCTAACCCTAACCCTAACCCTAACCCTAACCCTAACCCTAACCCTAACCCTAACCCTAACCCGAACCCTAACCCTAACCCTAACCCTAACCCTAACCCTAACCCTAACCCTAACCCTAACCCTAACCCTAACCCTAACCCTAACCCTAACCCTAACCCTAACCCTAACCCTAACCCTAACCCTAACCCTAACCCTAACCCTAACCCTAACCCTAACCCTAACCTCTAACCCTAACCCTAACCCAAACCCTAACCCTAACCCTCATCATACTACTTAAACCTACTCCATTCATCATACTACTTAAACCTATACCTAGTCCATAAATCATACTACTTAAACCTATACCTACTACATAAATCATACTACTTAAACCTATACCTACTTCATTCATCATACTACTTAAACCTACTCCATTCATCATACTACTTAAACCTATACCTACTACACTACTCATACTACTTAAACTTACTACATTCATCATACTACTTAAACCTACAACATTCATCATACTACTTAAACCTATACCTACTCCATAAATCATACTACTTAAACCTATACCTACTCCATTCATCATACTACTTAAACCTATACCTAGTCCATAAATCATACTACTTAAACCTATACCTACTACATAAATCATACTACTTAAACCTATACCTACTTCATTCATCATACTACTTAAACCTACTCCATTCATCATACTACTTAAACCTATACCTACTACACTACTCATACTACTTAAACTTACTACATTCATCATACTACTTAAACCTACAACATTCATCATACTACTTAAACCTATACCTACTCCATAAATCATACTACTTAAACCTATACCTACTACATTCATCATACTACTTAAACCTATACCTATTACATTCATCATACTACTTAAACCTACTTCATTCATCATACTACATTAAACTTAGTACATTAATAAGAAGAATAATCTTCATTCACAAGTATTTACAATAGAAATATCTGAAGTCCTTTAAAAATTCCCAAGTCAAGTTGTTTAAACTTTAATGTTTGCTAGAAACTTAGTCCTCTTCATTCCCATCCTCACTTTCTGATGTTTCAGGAATTCCAAATGCATGTCTTAGTTCAATGTACTCTAGTACCTCTTCTAGATCATTAGCACGTTTTCTCAACTTTCTAATAATTGCCCTTAGCTTATTTCTCTCAGCATAATTCATGTGGTGCACTTCATACCTCATTAAGTCTCTCAAGAATAAGAGACTATTTATCTGACTAGCACTTTCTCGTCTGAATGCTCTTCTTCTAACGTTGGGTCTTGGCATGTTTATATTTGTATTATGTTTTGTTTAGATTTGGTTTGCTTTTAACAAAACTATTCACAAATTATGAAGTTATTCACAAATATAAAAAAATTAGGTCATATGGCAAAAAAAAAATTTTTGAAGATTTGGGCCATATGACCATCTTAGATGATTTCATAATTTGAAAAAAAAATTTGGGCAATTAAAAATACCGGTAAACATTTGGAATAACGGTATACCAATAAGCTTACCGGTACATTAGGCCATATGGCCATTATTTATACTTGAATATTTTCAAAAAAATTTTGGGCAATTACAGTACCAGAATATATATGGCATACCGATATGACATTAGTCTTCCGTTAATAGAATGTCTTTTTTGGTCATTCAAAAAATTTGGGCCATGTGGCCTTTCTCAACAAGCATAAATCCACCAAGAAAAATTTTGGGCAATCGTCATAACGTTATGCCAATAAGGAATACAAAATGGATCGTATCTCGGTAATCCCGAAATTTCAGAAGCTGAATTTTTTATAGGGTACGTAAAAAAGGGCGTAGATTTCGAATATACTAGTGAGAGCTTCTACCAAACTCAATGAATAGCTTAAACCTGCAAAATCGGGGTGTTTCAGCATGTTCCCGGACGTTTCAAAAAATTCTGAGAGTTGCCATGAAGTCCCCATGGTCCAAAACCCCCATTTATATACTTCACGATGCTTCCCAAACTGATTAATTTCGTGAGCCTCCTTACTAACCCCAATGTCAATTAATTTAGTTAATTCCTTTTCGTAAGCTCTAAACTAATCTTCTGAAGATGGTTTAGAGTTAATTTGAAAATAATTTCTTGAAATTGAGTTGTC
The DNA here is from genome assembly GCA_015227615.1 of Labyrinthula sp. Ha. Classification (NCBI taxonomy): domain Eukaryota; class Bigyra; order Labyrinthulida; family Labyrinthulaceae; genus Labyrinthula; species Labyrinthula sp. Ha. The sequence goes on along the minus strand of JAALGZ010000044.1, from coordinate 296,583 downwards.
TTTTTTAACTACCGCAGCAGCAAAGTCAACTAAGTTTAGCTGCTTAAATAGGAAGTTTGCATCTTTAATTAAAAACATTGTGTCACCATTGACCACGTCAGCGTATGCTAAACGCCCAGGTGGTTTAGTTACCCTAGATCACCTTCTTAAATATTGTTTTCCTGGTAACAAAGAATATAAAATATTCTTGTTGTTATGTTCTTTATTATTATCTCCTTTAGAAACTGCATTTTCAACCTCAGGTGGATTCTGTACTGAATTTTCAAACGAGTGTTCCGACTGGTTCTCAGTTAGATGTGAATCAGTGCATGATGAGTTTTCATTGGTTAAATTTAGTGGCATAAAATTATTGTTCGGTACAATTGATTCTTTTAAAGATTCGTCGCTGAATTATGATACCATAAATCTTCTAGATTCTATTTATTCCCGTATATCCTTAATGAGAATTAAGGCTTCTCCTGTCTTATGGTTGTAACCTAGGAATAGTCCAAATTCACCTCTTTGTTCAACTTTGTGACTGAAATTTTTAAGGACAACAACATTTGCACCGAATATTACTAGTTTTTTAAATTCCGGATTTATTTTGAAGATTTTTTTGTAAGCAGAAATTAATCTTGTGCCTTCAGTGATACGGTTTGTAACATATACAGCGAAATATGCTGCAAAATCCCAATATAGAGAAACATTTAAATCTGTAGCATTTATGAACTTTCTGATTTTTTGTAAAATGAACTGATTACTTCTTTCTGCTATACCATTGTGCTCAGGTACTCCTGGAGCAGAAACTGTAAATTCAATACCTTGATTGTTACAAAAATTGATTGATTGTTGATTATATAATTCCGTACCTTGATCTGAATGTACTCTTTTAATTCTAATACCAGTTTTTAGCTGAAACCATTTGAAAAAATTAATAATTTCGTAAACAATATCACTTTTTTTACGGTAACAGTAAATGAATCTGTATCTAGAATTAATGTCAGTTACTAAAACAAATCCCAAATTACCAGCTCTACTGGTAGTAAGTACTTCAACAGAATCCATAACAGAAAATTCTTCGTCATTCTAGGAAAACCCTACTGCCTTTTTCCTTTTTATAATCGCATGTTTAATATTGTTCAGTTCACATGTTTTACATCTAAAGTTAGAAATTTGACCTGGTGTAAATTGATACTCGTAATATTGTAACGTAATCTTGAAATTTTCAATACCTTGGTGCCCAAACAAGCTATGCAAATAGCTAAGTTTATCCTCTTTGGAAATTCTATTTGCAATTAATGGCCCGGAAAAAGTTTTTCATTATTGTCCGTTTGTTTCACATATTTTAGTAAGAATAAGTTCACCTTGTTTCTTTTCGAGATATATAGTAAATTATCATTTTTGAAAATAGAAGTAGTATCCTTTTTGCTGTCATAGAAAGTCATTTTGATAATAAAACTGCCATTGAAACTAAAAACGCATTGAGTTTTTCAAAAATGTAAACATCCTTTAAGACAATAGGTAATCCATTGTCTAACTTCCCTTTAAACGTTCCTTTGCAAGTGCTTTTGTAAATCATGCCTCCAGCTGCTCCTACTAACTTTGGAGTGTTTAAATTTTTAAAATCACAAAGTAAATGATCATGCTTGCTACCACAAACACGATAGCTTGCACCTGAATCTAAGACTAAAACATCATTTGAATTTTCTTCTTCAATTTTTAAAATTCTAAAATCTCCATGAAAAATACCAATCAATGCATTTGCAAAGCTGTTATTATTATTTTCATTGTCGTTTTTATAGTCGTTTTTCATCTTATTATTGAGCCTGCACTTATATGCACTATGTCCTTGGCGTTTGCAAATGATGCAATACCACGGATTGTTACATTCTGACTTAAAATGTCCTGGTTGATTACAACGAAAATAAACAAGCACAGATCTGCTCTGTACGCTTGATCTCTTAACGTAATCCTCTTGCTGTTTCTCGGTAATAACTAGAAATTTCCCGTAAATCTCATTGTATCCAGTTTTATTTTCAGGTGATAGACGATCGTTAAAAAGTATTTCCTGTTAAAGTAAAGAAACAGCCATCGATGTTAAAGCAAATAGAAACAGTTTATGAATGATCTTTGCTTCTTGCATAACTCCATCTAACATAACAAAATCGCGGTAATTTTGTTAAAGCTTTTTAATTTTTCTAGGAAAAAACGCCCAGAAGAATTGTTCAGTTTATCCTCAAGAGTTAAGAGATATTGATCCTTGTTGCCAATGCAGTATTCTTCCACGATTTGCAAAGCTGTAGCTGGAGATTTAACTCCATGAACTAAGTAGTGAAGTGAAATATCAATATGACGTCTCAGAATGGTAATTGCTTTCGCCTTTTTCTCCTTTTCGTTGGATTGAATAAATCCAAAAGTATCAGGAGTATCAGTAAAATTTTCTTGGTTATTTATAGTAGATTCAAGCCCTTTGGACTCTAGAAGGATGGTAACATATTCTTTCCATTCAAGGTAATTCTTCTTGTTGCATAATATAATTCCTGGATTTTCTTGCATCTTGATAACTTGCTGAGTTCCTAATGTAAGTAAATATTTTTCTTTATTGTATAGTTGCTTTCGGCTGTTAACCTATTGAGAGAAAAGAAGTTTATGTTTTTTAAATAAAATATTTAACCCTTATTTTAGTCTGGCTTAGTATCCTATAATATAGAATACCAAGCCTACACTCAAAAACTATTTAAACTGCGCAAACAGAACCTGTTTTCTTCTTCATTAAATATATAATCCCGATTTGGATCTACAAAAGAAACAGATCATATTAAATATACTTGTTGAAGAAAATAATCATTAATTCTGAATATTTGAACACCAACAACTTCTAAATAATATCTTCCTCCTGGAAGAGATTCACACTCTACAATCTCTACTTTTGTTCCGTACAACGGCTGACATCGAAGAAGTCCACCAGCAGGACATAGCCCAAATTTATGAGATCCTTGAAGTGCTCTTTGAACTACCATTCTATATCTTGGTTCATAGATATGAAGATCAAGTACTTGCCCAGGGAGTATATGACAAATTACCATAATTGGAAGTTGATCAGCATCCTCAATAGATCCACGAGTATCATAAATTGGAGCAATTTCATTTCTTCGAACTTCTTATTCTTTTGGAAATACATCTTGTAAAAGTTTATCAAAATCTGTTGAAACTAGAAGTCCTGCAGGATCGCTAAATAAGACAGATCTGCACACGGGACATTTTGGCTTATGTCGAAGAGAAGCAGTTAGACAGGGTTTACAGAAACTATGACCACATGATGTTGTTGTAGGTTTGCATAAGAGTTTTAAACATAAAGAACATAAACAATTTTCCGGAGATATCATTTTTTTTCTTCTTTTGGATTTAGTTAAAGGGATAAGTTAGCAACTCAAAAAATGGAATTCTTCCTTATGGATGTTCGATTTGGCCATTCATTTATATATTCGACGGACAAATTTTTAGAACATATTATTCAGGTCGGATTGAAGAAGAAAACAAAAATTGTTTATCTTGGGATTCTTATAGAAATCATATAAAGTGTAGACATACTTTTTAATAAATGATAAAATTATTTCTAATTATAGAAAACAATAAAAGTTTGTCAAAATCAGGGTCTGGAATATTTTGTATGCCTTGACAAATGCTGTTCAACCTCCAAGAGATCTCTGATCTAAATAAATTAGTTATAATTTCAAGTCAAAGGGTCGAATATATATAGCTGGAATTAACGTTAAGTGGAAATTACGTCTCCTTGAAACTTTCATTACCTAGGCGAATATTGAGCTCGACATGACAAGTGAGTGCGAGCAGAAATAAGTGTTAATTTAGAAGGCATAACATCTTTTAACCCTGGAAACTTCCAATATGGGTTTGAGAGTTACCGGTTCTGTTGGTGAGGCCATACATCTTGTAACACTCATTTCATAATTTCCAACAGTGAGGATAAGGAATAAGAGCTATTCGCAAAAGGATAAAAGCAGGGGCTTAAAAACCATATCACTTTATATTGAATGTTTCATCAAGAGCAGTAAATTAAGTCTACTGTTTGTATTCCACTAGAAAATTTTATTAAGTGTTGTTTCTTAAAGATACTTTAGGTGTTTTCAATGGTTTATTCTGTTAAAATAAAAAAGAAGTTGAGAGGCTTCAATCAGGATTTAGGTCTATGAATTGCAATAAAAAATATCTGTATTTGTTTGCAACTTTATGAGAGGGTAGAAATGGCAATATTGGTCAAGAAGCCTCATCCTACAAACAATATACAAATTAAGTACATATCAAACTTGGATAAAATGATTTTTTTTCACGGGCTATCTACCCAATGGACGTTATTTCTTACATCATTGAATGTCGCTTCGGGAATCACTGTCCGCAAGTTTGGAGGTTTGTTAATACAGTACTTTGTTCCTCTAAGGTAAGCTTTCAAAGCTTAGTAACATATTCTTTAACCTGAGATAATTCCGTATTAATTGGTGGATTGAATTTTGTCAACGTATTTACTTTGAAAGATTTTAATTTTCTTCAAGAGCATTTTTTTTAGTAGCTTCTACTATTATGGTCCTAAGAGGTATCACTTTTTAACTATGACTGATTATTCACATGCTTTGAAATTTGGATGCAAGTTATTAGTTATTCCGAGGCACATGATAATTTCTTCTTGGTCATTAATTAGTTATCATGTGTCATCAATAGTTATACGTGCAAATAGTTCCTTTTTTTCTTGATTAGAGTTAGCGTTTAACACTCAATATTAGTCTAGTATTATAAACACTTGTGTTAGATTCCACTACAAAGTCTAAAGACAAAAACAAATTTTAAAGCTCAGTATCTGATGAACTGTTCCTGGGGTTACTAAACTAGGCAAAAATAACGTCTATTTTTTCCTATTTTGCATGATACAGTATTATTAATAAAGAACCAATAGTACTAAATTTCTTCCACCTACATACTATTTCCTTAGGGTGCAATGGCATTGTTTTGTAGATATGAGTAACGCAACTAGTTCTATGCCATATGTTCAAGTTTTTAACGACCAGAGCAGTAGAAACTAAAGAAAAATCCTTATACAGGGAAAACTTCATTTAAACAGGAACTAATTTAAAATATTTCAAAGTATATAGACAACCTTAAAGGTTGTGAACAGGTTGAAAACTTGTTACGAGCAGAAATACATAGAAACTTTGGAAAAGAAAAGACAGAAAAGATATAAATCGAATAAACTTGACGTAACTATGAATATCTGTTCTTGCATCGACATGTATCAAACTCAGTTTATTTAAGTGCCCCAGATGACTATCGAACAGTCTGATACTCGAAAATGAGGCAGATACTAACAAGAAACTTACTCTTATGAACTGAGTTAAATCAGACTTCTTTTATAGGTGATTACATCACCATAGGGTCTATGCTCGTAATTGGATTCCATGCTGAACCAAGAAGAAGCTCCTCTTACTTAGAAAAAAGCCTCTGTATACTTAGGTTATTAATACTAAGTCGTTATACTCGTATGAGTCTTTATTCTTATATGCTTTATCGCTTATTGTTAGCTTTGCTCTGTTTGTTATTGTTTTGATTAAAGTTCTGTTGCCAGATTTCTTCTGCCTTGGTTTCTCAACATATTTCCTTTGTAATTCTACTCTATCAACTGGTAGTAACCTGATAACTAATTACATATACACGAGTGGGAAGTTCGTCAACTCTTCAAGAAGAAACACTATATGGTCCACCATGGTTAGATTTATTTTATTCATTAAGCACAAAAGAATGGAATAACATTGGAAATTTTGAGACTTTGTAACTAATAGTTCAGCAGAAAAGTATCAATTTCTTAGTAAGCTTTATGTTGGTCATCTCCATTACTTGTTAGAATTCCTAGAATTCCCAATACAGCATAAACAAGGGTTTGTTACACTTCAAAATTCTGAATCAATATCAGCAGTTTTCAATTCAAAATTTCCAATAAGTTTATCAATAAATATGTTCGAAATCTAGAATACATATTTATCACAATCTGACGAAGAAAAAAATGAATAAGACAAAACTTGCAGAATATACTCAAAAAACATATAAGAAAAACTTACCAGATATTTTTACATTTGAAACAACAAATGCCTTTGCAGAAGAAACTCAATTATCTCAAAATACTCTTCTTTTTCAAACAAAACTAGTTCATACTCTTACAACAGATACTGTTTTTTCAGATCCTTTTCCAAAAAAGAAACAAGCTGAAGATCATGCATGTAAATTAATGTTGGAAAAATTAACAAATATAAACACAAATAATATTTCTTTTTCTAATGATACAAATTTAAAATATTACGCACACTTAGGATCAACAATTTATTCAACACTCTTAAGTCTATTGTTTAATCAAACAGTTCCCGAAAATAAAAAAACAACTGAAAGTTTACATATATTTTTAACTGTACAAAAGGAACAAAATCAAATAAAAAAACTAGCATTAAGTCTTGGTTTAGGAGACCCAAGTTCACCAGGTATAAAACATACAAACTTAATCTTCTTTAACTTTATTTGGTCAACTTATGTAAATTCAGAAAGTGATATTTATAAAACTATGAATATTTTAAATAGAATATTTATTCCAATATTAAATGAATTATCAAAAGAATTAAATATTCCAATAATAAAAAAAAGAAAAAGTGTTGAATAATTATAATTTACTTATTACGTTTTCTATAATTACACAACTTGAACCTCCTCCTCCATTGCAAATAACTGCACAACCTAGTCTTCCACCTTCTTGTTTTAAAACACTAATTAAACTTCCTACTATTCTAACTCCACTCATTCCAAGTGGATGTCCTAAAGCACAAGCTCCTCCATAAATATTTACTTTTTCTTTTCTTATACCTAATTTCTTACAAAGTAAAATAGGAACTATAGCAAAAGCTTCATTTACTTCCCAAAAATCAATATCTTTAATAGTTAAACCACTTTGATTCAAAGCTTTTTCAACTGCAAGAATAGGTGATGTTGTAAATCTTTCAGGAATTTGAGCAGATTGAGTATGAATAATAATATTAGCTAAAGGTGTAAGTTGTTTTTGTTTACAAAAGTTATCACTTGCAACTAACATAGAAATTGCTCCATCTGACATAGTTGAACTATTTCCTGCAGTTACACTTTGAGAAAATTTTTCATCTTCTTTTGTTTTAATTAAATTTTGTTTTTCTTTTGGTATTTTAAAAGCAAATGGTAATGAAGATATTTTTTCTTTTGTCATATTTTCTCCTCTTAAAAGTGTTTCTTCATCAATTTGTAAATCGATTCCAGGAATACTAACTATTTCATTAGAAAATTTTCCTTCTTTATGAGCTTTAAAAGCTCTTTTATAACTATTAAGTGCCCATTCATCTTGTTCTTCTCTTGTTATTTTATTCTCAACTGCTGCAAGAACTCCAAATTGACCCATTTGCTCTCTTGTAAAAGGATCTCCAAGTCCATCTTTTGCTAATCCATCAATAATTTCAACACTTTTTTTATCTAAATTATTAATTTGATTAATTTTTATATCTCCATATTTTTTATTTCCTTTTGAAAATCTACTATTTGTTAAATATCTTGGAACTGATGACATAGATTCAAAACCACCTGTTAGTATTAAATCTGATAAACCAAGTTGAATTTGCATAGAAGATATTTCAAGAGCTTTTAGAGAAGAAGAGCAAACTTTATTTATTGTTGTACATGGAACAGATGGAGGAATTCCAGCTCCTAAAGAAACTTGTTTAGCAGGTGCTTGACCTAAATTACTTGAAAGTACGTTTCCTAAATAAACATCATCCACATCTCTTGGAAAAACATTTGTAAGAGAAGAAAAAAGAGAGTTTGTTGAATGAATTCCAAGTTGAATAGCTGATAAATGAGAATAAACAGATCCAAATGATGCCATTGGAGTTCTTTTAAATGCAAGAATTTTTACTTTGTTCATATTCTTATTTTGATTATTTCTCATTTTACTGTAAGAGTGCGATGAATATTATGATCGGAAAAAGACATACTCGATACGAAAACGTAGTTTATCGAGCTCGGGTTTGTTCGTATCGATATTTGAAAAGATATGATGTGAATAAGTTTTAAATTTGATTTATTAATAATATATTAGTGAGAGAAAAGAAAAGGCGTATACTAAGTAGAGATGTAGATAAGTAGCGAGAAAAGTGCAGAAGCTTAAAGTTCAAGTTTAGAGCTTTAAATTGATGTAAATAATGTCTTCTAACTCGCAGTATTTGTTGAGATACGAGTCAATGAATATTTTGTAAGTTTGTGTCTTTGATTGATAGGTTAATTGTTAGGCGGTATTTACAGTAATGTAATACTGTGATATAATAGTATGTAACTATCAAAGGAAGTCTTTGAGTATATTTATAAAAGATTTCAAAAATATTTTTAATATTAATTTAATCCAATAATTAATAATTAACTGGAAAAAGTAGGGCAAATTACCCAAAATTGATGTTTTGCATGACAGAAGGTCATACGAATTCCGGTAAGTCATAATTTTTTTTCAAAATTTAGTGCTAGGATTTCCCTAGGTAAGAATTAAGCCAGTTTTAACCGGAATTCGTATGACCGCTGTAATACTTTTTTTAAAGAGCCAATGAAAAGGCCTTCTGGTCTTGCCAAGCTTTGTAGAAGAGAACACAGGATAAAATGATAGTGGGGGATTACCATACAATTCTAATTTGCTGAAAACAAACACAAATCAAACAAAGATAGCTAAAAAAAAAGAGATAGGTAAAACTCGACGAATATTTCTTCTTTTCTACCGGTTTTCGGCTAGTTGGAAAGCTCTTTTAAAGCTGTTTTTTTGTATTTAACTTTATGATATCTTCTGTAGTTTTTGACGATACGCGATTTTACTATTTGCCTAAAATGCGAGCAAAAGAAGAGAAAACAATGGGATAAACTTTGTTGCTTTCCTTGTTTCTGTTAGGGAAAAGCAATTTTATATTTCACCTAAGATATAAATTGTTGCTAGAACCTGTTTCCTACTTAATTTTTTAGTTCGAAGAAAAATGGACGATCGATTGAATGAAGAGGATTGGGCAGAGATTTCACAACATGTTTCGGAAATCAGAGCAAACACGATTGCCAAAAACTCTCAGAGCTCGTACGAGGGTTCCTACACCCAATTTCTAGCTTGGTGCGTAAGAAACAAACCCAATGTTTTTTTTGGCTGAAGATTTTCTTAAGAAGTTGAAGGAAGGAAGTGATGCTGAAGCGCCAATGAGTTTAAAACTCATTAGGAAAACAGGTAAAATTTTTCCGAATCTACCACCCTTGAAATTTGATGATCTCGATGTAGAAACCTTCATGTCGTGGATTGTAACTAAGAAAAGAAGTGATGGGAGCTTTTTCAGTTTTTCTAGTTACTCAACTCACCGTTCTGCTCTTTACAGTCTTTGCCGTCAACACAAAGTTCGTTTTAGTTCTGAGTTTGAGAACGAGTTAAAAAATCATTTTAGAGGTTTAAAAAGAAAAATTGCTTCGGAAGAACAAGCAGGTCAAGATGTGATTAAATGTGGGAAAGATCCTCTTGCAATGCCTTTGTTCAAGATCCTTAATTTAGCAATGTCGCACACTGAGAAAAAGGATTTTGTTTTCTTCAAGACATTTTTAACAATCACTTGGAACTTAATGTGTAGAGCTGTTAACACTTTCAGCATTCATTACAGGCACTTAACTTGGAAAGAAGATGTCCCTTGCATCATTTTCTGCCATCAGAAGAATGATCAAACAGGTGAAAAAGCTAGAGATCCTAGACACGTTTACGCTAATCCGCTACAACCTGAAATTTGTCCAGTTTTGTCCCTTGGTATGTACTGGTCAATCTTTGGATTTGGAGATGGCACCTCTCTTTTTGGTGGAAACAATCAGTACGACAGGTTTAGAAAAGGTCAGAAAAGAATTTTTAGTCTCGATGAAGTTGAGAGTGAGCTTAGGAGAAGAGGTTTGACTCCTGAGGAGTTTGGAACTCATTCCCTAAGAAAAGGTGCAGCAACTTTCTGTGCTCCAGGTCACAGTAATGCACCTCCAATTGCTGCAGTTCAGTTACGTGCTGGATGGTCAATGGGCACTGTTTTAAACGTCTACCTTCGCTTTGAGGCTGCTGGAGATCAGTACGTGGGACGTACTCTAAGCGGTCTACCAATTAGCAGCTACAAGTTTTCTACACTACCACCAAGATTTGAGTTTGCTGATGACCAGGTAGAAAGAGCTAAGCAGTTGATGTTTCCAAGCGCTCCAAAACAAATCTCTTTGATTCTGGAGTTTTGTTTAGCATCAATGGTGTACCATGAGAATTTTTTAAGAAAAGAGCTACCAGAAAATCATCTTCTTTTTAACACCCCAATTTTTCAGGAGAAAAGCCTAATTCAAACTCTTAGAGAAAAAGTGATTTGCGGTGTTTCTAACTCTGATGGAAATGGTCTCCAGGCGACAGGAATTCCCGCACACGTAGACATCTTAACAAAACTTCATCATGTGGGTAGAGTTGTAGGTGAATTGGTTCAACGAAATAAAAGATCTAGAATTGAGGACAGATCAATCATTCTTACTCATATTAAAGATGTTTTAGAGGAACGTGATGTTGGATCTGGAGTAATCACACATGCTGTACTAAAAAAGATGTTAGGTGAGGCGTTTGTAAAGCATGAAACAGAATTTCTCTTAGAAAGAATGAGAACCCTTACAGGCAATGATGAAAATGAAGAGGAAGGGGTTGAAAATATGATAAGCTCTACTCCTCCATTTACCTTAAACCTTTGGCCAGATAATGTTCTAAGACGTGTTCCTGTAGGGTTCTCATTTCCAAAAGGAACTGCGCGTTCTCTCTGATTGATTTGGAATTGTGGTAATGCTGGGAAAAGCCTACCACTATTGAAAACTTGCATGCCAATTGACATGTTTATTCGTAATTGCCGAAAAAAAACTCAGTGATTTAAAATTCTTGATTAACTTACTTAAGAATGAAGCAAGCAGGAAAAACCTGTCTCCATCAATTAAAAGTCTTCAGGATGCTCAGCTTTGGTTTGATGGATGAAAAAGGGTTATTGCAGGGGAAAAAGTTACCCCAATGAAGAGATCTATAAGGACAAAGGAATTAAGCTGGCAAACGGCTGTAAAATTAAAATGAAAAGGGTTGCAATTAACTAGAACGGGAAATCACAGACTCTAAACTGAACACTTTTGGGAATAGAATAAACCTCAGCTGATTTCATGGCTTCAGAAATAACTAGTTCAAGTTTAGCTAACAATGAACCAAACTGTTTTTGTACAAATTCACCTTTATTTCTTTCCAAGTCAACTAGCCTTTTATCAGCTAAACCAGAATGTAATAACATTCTTGCATTTTGAATAATAAGGTGTGCTCTTTTCCTTCTTATCATTGAGTTATCTCTATCTATACAGTTAGACAAATCTCTTCCCAAAGGCTTTTGAACAAAGTTAAATACATCAGAAGATAAACAGATTAATTGATCACCCTGGAGTTTTGTGTTTAGCAAATAGTTTTCAACTCTAGTAACAATTCTATCATTGTCCAAAAAGTAACACTCTTTGCACCTGTGTACTTCACAAGTTGAACTTATAAGAACAGATTCTGTTTCAAGTGGCTTTAAGTAAACATGACAGCTGATATTTTCATCCACATACACTTCAGAAAATAGATTGCGATTCAAGAAGCATGTATAAAAGTTGATAACTTTATCAAGATTAAAACCAATAGCTAGAAATCAGTTAAAGATAAACACTTGCCCAAGTTCGATTGATGTTTTCAAGGAGCCACTCTTATTCAGCAGACCATGATTTCCTGCATGGTTAAAGAATTGAAATGTTTTATCCATTAGGAAGTGAAAAAGGTTTACGAAGGACTTTTGGTCTTCTTCATTCTCCATATTCTTCTAAAATGTATAGAGAACATCAATGGCAACTTGATCCTCTAGATCCAACTCAAGTCCAGTCAGTACATCAATTATGTGAGTTCATATCTTGCCTCGAACGAAGCATCTATATCCAGTTCTGGGTTCTACTTGTCATGTCGCAGAATATGATAGTTATTAGATTAAACTGCAACCTCCAAAGTGCTCATTTCATTTTGAGTGTTACTTTTTTTACTTTCGGTTGAATTCCTGTTTCCAGAGTTCAACTAATGAAATTGCGCTATTCGCTATTGGAAATCGCATGACAGCCTGTCATGCAAATTCCGACCACAAGTAAATTATTTTAAATTATTATTGATAATTGCTACGGCATAACGCCTTTTGAGTGAATATCTCTTATATAGTTGTATTTATATTTATATTTTGTTATGAGTTTTACACGATGTCACGTCATAAATAATCTGAGTATACAATTAATTATTAAATCTTAGGAAAAAGAGAACAACATATACTTTTTTAGGTATTACCTTTGCACGACTGCTACTCGGCCGCATCTAAAGAAGAGTTTATTTATCGGACAAGAACACTCAATAGAATGTAACTTAGAAATAGGAATAAAAACGATCTAATTTGAGGTTGAAACTCTCTAAAATAATATTTCACAGCAAAAAAATCAAACGAAAAAACTAAAGTGCAAATATTTTTATCAGCAACGGTGACAAATATAACATTATGGATGAGTTCTACGTATATCAAATTAATATAAATCTACTTGTTTTCGAGATGGCTGACTTTATATTGAGTGTGGTATTGCATCATTGTGTTTCCATAAATATTCTTCTTTAGAATTTATTCAAACTCTTATAAGTATAAATTGTTGTATTAGTTTCTCCGTGAATATAAATATATCATGTAAAATAAAACTATATAATATTGTTAAAAATAACTTACTATGGTTTTGTAAATCTCAATAAGTTTAGAATCTTGTGTTGAAGCACTAGTTGTTAAATACATGAATGAATAAAGCTTGAGTACTGTTGTCTCTGTTCAAATTTTCTCTGAATATGAAACTTAACAAGGACAAAACAATATATTTTTTCATACTTAATTCTCTTTGCTTTTAATAATTTAGCTATGGCCAAGAAAAATGTCTTGATTAAGCTGCAATTCAGATGTTATTTTTTCTTATTAACGCTCTGTAGTGAAATTAATCCTTCTATTTACTTGTAAATAATTATTAAATATATGGTCCAAAAAAATAGATATTTTTTTAGAAAGTGCCTATGAAACTTCAGTTAACACAACGTGTTTAAATTTTTGACCTCTTGTTTAGAATATTTAATCAAGCTTTAAATAAGAGGTTTTGTGTATATCCCTTTTACAGGAGTAATATATTTGTAAACTGATTCTATTTCAAATACGTAATATACTTCTAGAATAAAACATATTTACAGAATCTTCATAAAAGCACTAATAATCTATTTTTTTAGCTTTTGTTGTGTAAAAGAAGTGTTTTCTTTTGCGAAATATATATCATAACTCTTTTTTAAATCTTAAATACATAAACTTGTGCTTTTTATTTTAGTTTGTAACTCCATTTACCATAATATTAATAAGAGCAATTACTCCACCAAACCCTACTGCTGAAAAGGAAGCTGCGTCACCAGTGATACCATTGAATACTTTACATACATCATCCAATACCAACTCACATCCATAATCTGCTACAAGATCAGTCAATACTTCCTCTATTATAGCTTCATTAGCTTCATCTGCTTCACAAAAGCCATCTACACATTTTACTCCACAAAAAGCTATTTGAAGTATAGCTTCAAGAAACTCTGGAATACAAAATCCGGGTTCACCCAATATAGCAGCAATTCGCGCAGCTTTTTGTTCACGAGATAACGCATCATTGATTATAATTAAATTCAACTGTAAAAGTTCAGCATCGGATAAATCGTTAGTTATCTCTTCTAAAACTTTTTTAATAACATCAGGACAATCACCGATTTTTTCATATTCAAGAACTCATCATTTTTGACGAATTGAAGCTACTTTGGTGTTGCTTCTTACCATATTATTAAGTGCACTTGCAAGTTTCTCAACATGAAGAGCTCTATTTTTTAAGTCTTGAACAAACATAGGTGCTAGTCCAAGAAAATATTGAAACTTCATTCTTTTCTTTTTATTTGTTGTATTTGTTTTCTAAATTGGTTTGTGATATATATTTACATCGTAGTTAATTTCACAGAACCAATATTTTGTGAAGTTTTACTTTACTAGGTATGTATTTTCAACCTGTTCATTAATATTTTTCTGAAACATATATCTTTTAGTCAATTTCAAATACATAGGTTATTTGTGTTGTCACATTAATTGAGTCAAGAAAACATACTTTCATCTGTTGGAACTGGGAATTAAACCAGGAATGCACAAAGGAAGAAACTAAAAGTTTGCAGTTTGTCTTAAGTGTCGAATATAACTCCAAACTTTAAGAGATTCTATTTCTATTCCCAATTGTTCCTTAGATATTATTCTAATAAGTGTTGTGTTGTTTTAAATTTCGAAAACTTAGCAAGCATACCAATAATAGAAATATAATGAGACGAGAATTATAGTTAATGATAACTCGATACTTTAGATTACCTAATACATGTTGGAAAAAGTATTAGAAACATCGATACGGGATATTATATATGTTAGAATTTATATTTATTATCTCAAAATATATTTCTATTACCAGTTTTTTACGTTATTTCTATATAAAACTATAATTGAATATCAATAATCTTTAATAATATAACCAAAATTCATAGATTATATTTATTCTCGCTTTACTCATATATACAATTATATATGAAAAATTAAACTAATTCAATAGCTATTAAATATCCTCATTTACCCAAATGAATAAAAGGAACTTAAAAAACATGCTTTAAATACAAAGTAGTGACAAACATAGATATAATTGTTGTTACCAGATAACAGGTGAAGAATTGAATACATATTCACGAAAAAGACATATAACATAATCAATATTATTCTTGAAGAAGCTTATCCTCCTTACGTTGCACAAGCTCAACTCAGTGAAACAGCAAAAATTAATGGAATGTTGATGATTCATATCGAGTGTTATTAAGAGTAAACATTAATTTTAAGTAACCTTCTTCTTTAATTGGACGCCACTGGAATCGTTTCTTGAGGTTACTATTGCTTGCAGTTAGTTACTCTCTTCTGTTAAGGTTATTACCAAGTTGTCATGAATTTCTTATGGTTGATGTTCATAAGAATAATACTAGAATAGTAGTCTTACTTACTACAACTCCAGTCATATTTTGAACTGATCTTTCTTATATCAACCGAGGAAAAGCGAGATATATATCTAATATCATAAACAGCTTTAGAGAATATCAAATACCATGAAGTAGTATCAGGTGGTAAGAAACATGTCGTGTTCTTTTCTTACTTATTTATCTTTTGCTGTAATTGTGTTGCTAATGAGGGTTAAATCAATTAGCATATGATCATTATTAACCAACCACAGATACTAAGAGTGTTATTCTTGTTTAAAACTAGACCATTGAAATATTTGAGTTTCTGGTTAGCATCTGTCAGAGTCTAAGACTAGAATGACAGACAGTCATCTGGTTCCACTGATTTCCCTTGTTAATAAAAAAGGTCAAAAGCTACAATTTCCCAGGAAAAAACTTTATACTGGCTCACACGGATTAGTACGTTTTTGGCCTTACCATCTTCTTAAGTTGTGTATGACAAAATCAACATGGTCTGCCATCCCTTTGTAGATCGATGATTGTTAAAATTAAGTAAACCTTTAATTCGGACTAGGTATTCTGCAACCAGTGCAGGAATTTTGTCCGAAAAAAAGTGCAAGGTTAGGTACATTATTTAGCTATATTTGGACACTAAACCTTTAATTAATACTAATCAAAATGACACCTTGTCTTAAATGGGTTGGTTAAGAGACATAACGGATTCAAGAGCCAGGGGAGCGTTACTTCACTGGTACAATACTCGTATCATATATACCCAAACGAAAATACTAAGATAAAGAAAAATCTGCAATTCGACAAAAACTATTGCCAGAAAACATTCTTTTTATATAAATTTGTTCGCATTTCATTGAGTTATTTTTTAACAACAAAATTCAATGAATACGTGTGCCTTAAATGTGGAGTCATCATCCAGTAAAGTGATTTTTCTGGGTATGTTACTGCAATACTGGAACTAGCAGAGCTGATTAAAAATTTTGTGGTAGTATGAGTAACAATCCATCTAGTTGACTTAATAAGCATTTAATTTAACAAATATGGCAAATTAGAATTCATATAAGTAATCAAAAAGAAATTATTTTAGTAGACAAGTTCAAGAGCGGAACTTGGTTTAGAAATCGCACACCATAAAAGATACTCTTGTTCTGTGTTCAGAAAAAATCAGGATCTCTTCTTAAGAACCCTTTTCTGCCTTGAGATTAACTGGATGACCTGTTACAGCCATCGTTGGGCTATAGCTTGACCTTTAGATAGACACAATTTAATCTAAGCCTGAATAAAAAAATAAATCACTCCAGAAGTATTAACCTATTCTACGTGTTCCGGATTTCCTGGAAGTACCTTTCTTTTGATTAACTGTTTCTTGCTCTGATGAGTTTCTATTTACTTCTTTTAACTGGATTCTAGGTAGTACACTATTGAAACAATTGGTTTTGGGCCTTCAAATCTGCAGCGATTTTAAATCAATCAATCATTCGAAGGCCTTTTAAAACGTCTTTTTATGCTCAATCAGGTGTTTGATTGTGTTATTAGTGGTCCATTATTATTTGCACCACTGTTAAAAGACACCTCTTGGTGCCAACATTATCATAAATATCATCTATTCCCCAATGATTCAACATGTTATTTATGTAGTTCTGATTGTTTCTTTAGGTACAACAAATTCCGTAAGTTCTGTCAGCATATATATATATAGTCCGTTGGTCGTAAAATTACTACAGCACTCGTATTTTTTTATTAAGGTTTTATGGAGAAAACATATTCCACCTACTACTTGTTTTTTTCTATTTCCGCCTTAGTACAATGCTATTCAAGTTAGGCCCATTTTATTGCTATCGTATACATGTGTCTTGTAATATATGTTAGCAGTATTTTTGTCCACAATACTAATATAAATTTCAGAAGTTCATCGATTAAATCAGTTTCTAACCAGTTCAAACATGCCTTTTGCATTACCAAATTACGCCTTATGAAACTACTTATACCCTAGTAATAGTATGTGTGAAGCTAAAATACTTTTCACTGGGAAAAGTCAAAGATGTTTCTAGAAAACGAGTGAATTATTTATTTTTATCTAACCCAGCAATTCAATTTCTATTACAAGTATAAATAGAAATCCATAAGAGTACTAAAACATATCTCATCTTCTTCCTCTTTGAATTTTTCTTAGGAAAACATGTGCTTATTCTGATATATATTAGTCATTCAGTGCTTATTATACAAGAAAAACATAATAAATCCCTTAGAAAACTCATTGTCAGTAGTTTATGATCATTACTATCAGCCTCATGATTTTGTTACGTTAGTATTGTTTTTCTTAATCTTTCATATAACACAACAAATGGGGTACCTACCCGGGCTCTTTATATTATTCTTACATTTATTGGTACGGTTTGGAATCTTATTTCTCATCACGAGTGAACTTAATCTTCAGTCATATTGCTCCGATGATATACTCAAATATGAAAAAAAAGCATATCTCATATGCATCAATTTATGAGTCAAAGTTAATAAGTAACCTTGAAAAAACAATCCTACCTGTTCGAAAAATATGGTAGTATTATTCGATCCCCATGCTTTTACCAGTTAAGATTTTCATGATTTTTCTTCAAAATTAGCTTATAAACAAGAGTTCCTGGTGTACAAGTACTTTTGCCTTTATTTAAGGTTGTTGTTATACACATTCTCTTAATGATTGCATGGACATTTATTTGAACCTTTTCTTGGGTTCCCATTGACAACCTAAAATTATAACAATTATATATAACTCTGCTAACTCCAAAAAGTATATTATGTTTTTCACAAAACTTTTTTTCAATGTAATAAACTAGAAAAAATATCAAATCTAGCCATTGACGACTACATAGACATCTCTGCTAGATGTACTCACAGCTAGAAACCTTTGAAAAAGAGTAACCTATCTCACAAATCCTAACTGTAACCACAGGTAACCGCAGAAGTTATTCTACTACATGTACCAACTTGGAGTTTCCAGAACAACATGACTTGCAACTTAAGATAGGTAAGAAGTTCTACCGAAAACGTGTGCCGAGCTGGCGACCGGGCAAGAGGAAACGGAAACCAAACAACAACAACATCTATCCGAAGTTCTTCACAAGAATAAAGTGTACAACTGAGCCAGTTGAAAACATGCCCAAACTACACCGAAATCAGAGTTTGATAAATCAGAAAATTAACAAATGTGTTAATTATTATCATATAGTAAATTTATATACAAGGAGAAAACAATGCAGCAACGTATCTTAATAAAAACTTGGATAAATTTGAAAGAAGAATATTTAATCAAAAATAAAGTGATGCAATAATATCGTCGATATGAACAAAACCATTCTGAGGGACCCCATTTTACACTCCGAAGTTTCCAACTTCAAAGAATTTAATTGGATGGAGTATATGTTAGGAAGTTGAATTTTTCATACTTTGCCTCAACTTTCGATGAGTGTAGGCCAGATTCACATACTTGGATGAAATTTGCAGCAGACAGAATAGTGATTTCATCTTACTTCGCCTGAAAAATTAATGCAAAGAATACTACATTCCCATTGAGAAAATATAGAGGGGACTTGGAACAAAGTGAAGTGCACTACAAGGTACCAAGTAAATATTAAAATTTAAAAATCATTAGAATGTGAAGTTACGTGACCCTAGCGTAGCGGGGAGCATTTCATGCTCCCTGCGTCTTTAAAAATGGCCCCATGACTCGGCCGTCGATGAAGATGAGGATGGATTTAAATCTTTTTCCATATCTTGAATACAGAAACTTGAAAATTTGTGTAGATGTTAATATGTAAATATCTGAAGTGACATAATTAAAAGTTTAAGATAAATAATTTTGAAAACTGAATTTCAGAAGATTTAAACTTTTGTTAAAATTAAGTTTTAAAAATTAAGTGGATTCGTAATCTAATCTAGGTGCAAGTTTTTTATCCAAACTCACTTTCTTTTTTTCTTGAAATATATATATTGAACACCATCCCGTTTGTTTTGAATAATCCACAACCTTGACTTTTTCCTTGAATAAATCCTGCTTTTTCAACACTCTGAGCAGGACTATGTCTTATTCAATATTTATCTTTTGGTTTAACTGACTCGCTTCTTGCACTCAATTTTGTTAAATGTTTTTCAACTTTGTAAAATGTTTTAAATCTTCTTAAATCTTGTAAACTCTTGTTAATTCCTGTAATATCTTGTTAAATCTTGTAAATTATTGTGTTTTCAGGGTGCTAGCTTTGTCCTGTTTTGTGTTTAATCATGCAACTGTCATGATTTGAAATTTTTTATCTTGAATTTGTTGGTTTGATTTTTTCAAAAAAAATTTGGCAATCAATAATTCGGCTAATGAGATTTAGGAGTATTTGACTCCGGAGTAAAAAAACATAAACCTAGAAAATGCGTTTTATTGCTACCGTTAGTACTAACGTTCCAACGATTGTAATATTTAATTTATGTCTAGATTAAACAGTCAATCTGATCATTTAATTTAGAGTATTAAAAAATACAAATTCAAATCGTAATAAAACAGTGGTAATTCAGTATTGACTTTATATTTATTGCTAATTTTGTACTGATAAATCGTATTTATACAAACTAATATTAGTATTTCATTATTAAATAACAAAGCAATTAAACACAAAGTACTCTTTAGATGTCACACTGATACATGTCTATTATGGAAAAAAAAAATAATAATAACCTGTTGAAATTTCTTCTGGCTATAACCAGTATTTATTTCAACCAGTTAAGTAAATAAGTCCACTTAAGAAAGGTGTTATAAATATCTAAACTGAAGGTGTCTTCTTTGGGTCAAGTCTCATCGAGCCATTATCAAAACACAAACAAATCTAATAAAAAAAATTGATGGACACATTAAAAAGGTTTAGTTTAAAAAAAGCTTTGTCTGGTATAACTTCATACCATGGGAACTCAGATTATGATCTCAGAATAGCTCTCTCACTTCCCCCACTTACAGCAGAAGAAGAAGAAATTGCTGTATATCAACGAAAATATATTTACAACAATAAACTACACAGTTATTTGAACGGTTTCAAAGAGCTAGATAATATTTTGAATGTCTTCTTTGTAAGTTATGGAAAGTTGGAAAGAAGTAGTCTTAATTGTGCAAAACTTTGGGTTGGTGCAATGGAAGTAAGATTTATATTGATCAATGCAGTTACTCATTTAGTTGAACATCATAGAAATTTATCATACGAGTACAAAGCGTTACGTATGGACGAACTTAATCATCACATAATTACTTTGAAGAATTGTGTTGCTGAGCTAGTACAATATGTAGTAATCTTTCAAAAACATAATGAAACATGGAGATTCAAAAGAGCAAAGTTTTTAGAAGAGTTAAGAGAAGAATTATATGAAAAGGTACAAGATCATGTAGAAGAATATAGAGACTTCTTAAAAAAATCATATGGTATGAAAGAAAGTGTAGCTGAAGCATATGTTAAGCACTTAGAAAGACAAAAGTTAAAGGCAAGAAAAGCTCTTCATGATGTTGAGCCTTTAAGTATCAAAGGTAAGGGAACAGAAAAGCTATTTCAAAAATTAAAACAAGCAGTTGACGTATTAAAAGGCCCAAAACTTGCTGAAAGAAATAAAAGACTTGCAGAAAAAATGACTAAAGAAAATTATCAAGGATTGAGAGTATTATTGACTGCTTCAAAGGATGCACTTGCTCCAAGAGATAATGAAATATTTAACTATGATTGGAATAATAAAGAAGAAATTGGTGCACTTTTAGGAGATGATATTCAACAACTTAAGTTAAAGAAAAAAGAAAAAAATAAGAAATATAAAATTTTAATTGCTGAAGCACAAGATTTAGCAGAAAAGCTTGTTGCCAAAGAAATCTTAGAAGCCGATAAGCAATTACATCCTCATGAACAAGGTTTAAAAAGTATTGGTCCTTTTGAATTGATTATTCTTTCAAATGCTGATACGTTTGTAGACATAAACATTGGGAATAAATGGACTCTAAGTAATGTTGGTATTCAAATAGACGGTTTAACTTGTCTTGAGGAAGTAGAAGGAAATTATATCCAGGCTGGAGAAACTTCAAGAGACAAAAGAACAAGACAAAGTTTAAAATTGCATCCTAACGCACAGAGTTATGCTTGGTTTTTTCCTTTAGATCTTTCCACATTGAGCAGAGAACAAGTTGAAAACATTCAAGTGAATGCACATCAGTATAGCCCACTCCATGCACTTGTATTTTATGGTGCTTTTGGATATTTTGATGAAAATGATCGTTTAGTTGAGCTAAAAGGGATAATTCTTGGAGACGATATGTATTTTGATGGACCATATGCTATACCTAAAGATGATACTTTTGAAACATTGGAAAAAGAAGGTATGCCACTTGTAGCAACTTCAATGCCAGGATTAGAAGATTATTCCTGTACTTATATTTCCAGAGAGCATAAAGATATAATTGCTAATACAAAAAATAAAGGACAAGATACGTTTGCAGGTGCATTTGCGTATAAAGGAAAAGGAGGCAAAGAGCATTTGCAAAGTTATTTTCAGATTAATACATTCAGGGAGTTGAAGATTAAGGAGCAAATAAACTCAAATACACCAATTATGGAACATATTCCTAGGTTGTATAATTTGTATAAAGATGAGTGGTTGGGAACTGGATTAGTATTGGAAGAAGATATTCCTCAGACTGAGGATCCAAGTCATATGTGGCATATTACATATAATAAGAGTATGTCAAATATGAAAGAAAGAAGAAACCAAAGAAGAAATGAGTTCATGAAAGGACAAACTATGTTTCGTAGGGAAACTCATTTCAGAATCCCTAGACTTGCCTCTGGTTTTGGTTCTATGTAAGACATATTTATTTTAAATATATGTTGAATGGTTTAAGACATGAATTGAATTATTTTTATTTACCGTATTGCATATGTTAAAGTTTCCCATTGTCATTTATATCGACATAAACCTGAAAGGTTTCAACAAACATCTTCTTCCAAATTGAGATATACGTGTTTTTATAATGTGGAGAGAAATGTTGTTGCTGAAAACAATGGAAATGTTTTTCTTGGATGTTTAAGGTTAAGTAAGAATTGAGTTGACTGCAAGAGGCTAAAGATAGGATAAATCAAATAAGTTATTATTTTCTTGCTGTGATTGCTGCAGAATCTACCTTGGAACAAGATCAATTCTTTTATCCTCCTAGATAAAATCAAAAAGCAACTAGATAACTAAAAATTAAAAAATAGTTAGCCAGAGCAATTAAGCATTACATTAAATTTTGCTTCTTCTTTACCTAGTTTTTTAGGTCGGGGTAACCTGCCGATAACTGTTGTGAAGTAGTATATATACCTAACATTGTAAAAATAGTTATGCATGTATTTCGTAACAAAAATTAACAGTCATACCTTGTGAAGAGCAAAGATTCACTTAATAGAGCTACTGAAAGTGTGCTGAACAAATTAAAGCATACGACAAGAGAATCTTACGTTTAGATTGACCTCGAAAGAAGTTGATTAGGAAGACAATCTAAGAGAAATGGATCCTTTGCTATAGTCTAGGAAAAGTGTTAAAAAGTATTCCTTTCAATTTCTTAAGCGTAACGGCAGGGTCCAGTATCCTTAGCTCTACCTTCATATTACTACAGACTTTGTCAAGAATATTCCAGAAGTTGACCTCTTGAGCATTCTAACAATACATAATGGAATATGAGTCAATGATGTTCCACCTCTTAGGAGTGGTGGAAGTCCAGTGCGAGGTTGAGAAGCATCAGTGAGCACATTCTTGGAAAACAAGATTCATTTATGCATTTCGCTTAGGCATCGGATTTGACAAAACTTATCAAAAATTAAAATATTCCTGTTTTGAATGTACTTATAAACAAGAAAATTTGGATTCTTACTTGTTTCTAATGATTCTGGTTTTATTTTGATTATTAAAGGATTATCAATATAAAATGAGCAATGGGGCCTTAGGTTAAATGAGGAAGTATTTTTTCTTTATTTTTGCACCTTAGCAAAAACTAGACAAAAAGAACATATGACCCGAGAATAATCCGCTAATTGGATACAGGTAGGCTACCTGGTACAATTCATGAAGATTTTCATACTCTGCCAAAAGGAGTAAACCTTGTTTCTGATCTTTGGCCCACAACCGTATGGCATAGTCCTGCATTGACAATCATTTGATTATAATTATTCAATCAAAATAGTTGGGGAACCATCAGAATCAATAAAGTAAGATTGTATGAGCAATAAAATTGTTGAGAAATAATCAATAAATCAAGCCCAAACTATTACTTGAATTACAGAAATCTCTCTAATGGCTTTCTTGTGCTCAAAAATGAAAAATAATGGATTTGAGAAATCTCTACATATTGCTCTACATGTAGAAAAGGAGATGAAACTGAAAATTTCAATATAATACACACAAAAGTACCTAAATAATAGTTCCGGGACTGCTGTTGAGAATACTATCAATGAAATATAATATGCCTTCTTGGAACTATTGTACTCCCAGTTTTGCAGCGAGTACCCAAATTCTATGATGCAAATATTAACTTTGGGTGTAGCATTTAATAAATAAAAGGCTTTTAGGTTCTAGCTTAGTTTCTGCCTTAGTAAATAACATTTTCCTTGTTGATCGCATACTTAATGAATTCCAATTCATACATAAATTTTATTGAGGAGAACACATTACAAAGTAAGTTTTGACAAAACAAAAACTACATATGAGTCAATTCAACATTACCACTGTGAATATCATAATTGGAAAAAAGTTTCTAAGTTTGATTTAATTGGAGGGGGGGGGGGGGGGAATTGTTAAATTTCATCAAGGGTTTCTCTAGAGCACCAGAAATTTTCTTTGATACTACAATTCAGAGTATCATTCAAAGAAGTGTACAGATCGTCGTAATTATTCTCAAAATAATAGGTAAATGCTATTTTTATGCTCCATAATTCGAAGCGACAAAACAAGATAAGAATTTAGAATAGTTTTCGAATAGTATTAGCTGAACCTAACAGAACTAGGAAAAGACGAGATGGGGTTTGGGGCATTGTGGAAGCACTGATAGAAAAACTAATAACACTTCAAGATTGCAGAGTATATCTAGAATAAACAAGAAACAGGAAGGTTCGAGTAATCTATTTTAACACTACCCCCGATATAACCAGAAAAACTTTAGACTGTCTCAGAACTCACAAAAAGGCCGCAGAATAGGCTAGAAAGTAAGTCTTGAGAACCTTAAACAACATTTCTTGAACCTGCTGATACCGGCTAGAAGTATTTATAAAATGCAAGACTGCCCAGTCAGTAATAAGTTCCCTTTCTATGATAATTAATCAGGGTATGCCCATTGTTTCTTCTAATATGACGCTTAAACAATGCAAAAATAATGTTAAAATCTTTTTCTCTAGAATGTATACTTCTAATTTTGTTTTATATTTCCAATTGTAATTATATTCTTTAATCCTTTAAATAAAATTTTATCTCTTCGTGGTAAAACAAGTTCAGTCTCATCTATTAGTTGACTCTTAGATTTTTGAAGATGTTCTTAGCTTGAATAATACTCTATAAAGCTAATTTATTGGGATATATATTTTAAAATATACAGAAATATTCCAAAGTAATTAATCTTTTGCAATTCGATGGTTCCAATAGTAAGCTAGATAGGCTTTATTTTGACTCTCTATCTATTTCTAGTTGGAAAAGTAATTGCCTATATTGTCTTTATGTGTATTAGTATATGTAAATTAAGATAAATGAACTGAAAGAGCTTGAAAATATCTTTAAAATTACATATGTCACCTCTTCTAACTCCTAGTATTTGTTGAGATAATGTGGCTTTACAATCTGTTGTTTCCGGTGCTTATGTATTAGTCAAGATGTATTATGTAAAGGTGCACCAATTGTGCGGTAATGTAATATTGTATTATAACTATGTAAAGTGTAAACAGTCAGTAAGGAGAGAATCGTACACTCGACTGCTTAGTGTCTGACTACTATTATATCACTGTGTTCATATCATGTATGAAGCTTATATATATATGCAGAAGCAGTTCTCTCTTAAATCTTCTTTGCATATCCAGAAATTTATTGTATGCAAAGCTGTTTTCTTAGTTAATCAAAATTTCTTAGCTAATATTTAGCTGTGTATTAATGACATCATTAAATAAGAGGAAAGCTGAGTTTATATTATTTATATTATTAAGCTGCACAATTCATCGTGAATAAGTGCTTTTTGATCATGATGTCATCATTTCATAAAACTACTATTGAAAAACACACACTTTCAAGAATAAATCCCTTGGCCATTGATATCTTTATATGTGAGATATTCAATTCAAGAAACGAATGGATGAAAATGTACTATTTTATTCGTATACTGATTTGTACAAATAGAAAAATGATTACAGTCTAAGAAAGACCAAAATATCAGTTAGATATGAAAAAAACTCTAAAACAATTTTTCCCTCTCGATAATAAAAACACCTCTTTTATACTCCCAAAACTAGGAAAGATCAGAAAAATGTAATGACGAATCTAATGAACTAAAATCATGCTGTAGAAAGGATATATAGAATTAGGAATCAGTTCTCAACATAAGGCAACGATCTTGATTCAGTAATATTTAGTGCCAAGTATTGTAAGTAGAACTTACTATGGATTTGTGTAAATACAATATAGGACATGACATATGATTATTGATACCTATTCTTTGAGAACTAGGTTCTGGAATGATAAGTTAATTAGAGATATTAAATTTGGCATGAAATTTAGTAACAAGTTCTTTGCAACTATTTAAGTGGCTGATAGCATATATTAAACTCGTGATTAAGTTCTTCTCTGTGAGGGTAAGTGGGGTACGAAAGTTCTATAAAATCAACACTAAAATATATATTGATTCCAAAACCATTTTATTGACGAACATTTTCTTTCACCATATTTGAAATCTAAAAATAGTATAGTATTGAAAATATCTAATGCTAGAAAATAATAACAGTAACATCATCTACTAATGTGTATATTTTCTAAATATAATAGAAAATACAAGGAAATAGTAATTGTGGTTGATAAAAAAGTTTTTCGTAGCAAATAGTTTTGTTCAATACTGAAATAAACCATAATCAAAGTTGCATATTGTTCAATGGATATGAAATAAGTTCTATTTGTCACTGTTGTCAAATTTTCTATTATGTTCCTTTATATATATTATTACTAAAGAAAATTAAAGATGATTTTAATAAGTTAGAAACACCGATACATTATGTGAAGTGTCTCAACTTAAAAATAAAATAAAGAGCTATATGATTGTTTTTACTACTAGAGAAAGAGGAGAAAATACAGCCAATAATATAAGAAATACATTTCAACCATAAGTCTCGGTACTTATGCAATTATCAGAGGAAGCAAACAAATCCATATGCTTAGTTGACCATGGTTTTATTTTTGGTTAACATAGTTATTTCCTAGCTGAGACTTCAAAATACCAAAATCAAAATGTAACACGTTAATAAGCGTTCAAAATAAATATTTATTATCGATTAATGATTAGTCAATATTTGGGATTAATTCGCCGCTTATTGGAGATAACATTTCGGATATAGTAATAAATGCACATGCAGAAAATAAATAATTTAAGGCATTTATTACATATGAATATGGATCATATGAATAAGAAATTATGCCAAGTAACTGCTGAGTTGTGTCTAAAGAAATAAACGGTGATAGTTCTTCCAATAATATTTTTTTTATTTTCTTGGATATAAGAAAACGGTCAGTTTCTTTTGAATTAAGACTTAAGATTTTGGGAGGCTAAAGTCAATAATTTATTAACAAATAATTACATCTGATGTACCAGAATGTCTCAATGAACTTGGTATAAACTCATGCTCTAACTTAATCTTAAGTATAATTCGAAACATTAAGCTTGAATATTGAGGAATTTTCATTGGATTAAAAAAATCTTATACTAACAATATTATGAACCGGGGTAGTATTTCTGTTTCGTGAATTTATCTTCTTCATTAAATCATGAACATTTCTTTTCAACTTATGTGTATGATTTTGTACAACTCTTTAATGCCGTCAATCGGACTTGATTTTATATCATATAGGCCTATAGTACCTGAGGCATTATTATAAAGCTCCTAGGTAGAGACGTTTTCTTTATTAATATTCCGAGATTTGAGCTATCAATTTGAGTTGCCTTTAATTAGGATACTGCAGCCTCACCAGGATCTGTCACTTATTCTAACTACAAACCCAAAGAGAACTATAAAGAAATTTGAATATTTCAGCAATCTTTAAAGTATTAGTGATTCACAATAAATCCCCAAATCTTATTAAAATTTGCTCTAAGCTACTTCTGCTGTATCATTATATTTGTTACAGGTATAATTGTACTATTATTTATAGGTTCTGTCACACATAACCCTCCAAGAGAATAACAGCAGGGATCTTGAGCAACAAACATGATCTAGTTTTTTAATAGAACTAAATCACCATAAGGATCTCTTCTAATTTACTTTAAATTTAATATGCACTTACAGTGTTATGTTCATATATATCTCCTAAAACTAAATTGATATATTTTCTATTGTTTCTCGCTAATTCTTAAGTTAGATGTATCCATTTAGTGTTTATCTATCAGAGCTGTAGGTAATATCACTTGTTTCAGGATATGTGGTACCTTGGTTTATCTTGGAACTGCTGTATGTTTTTTCATTGATATGAGCACTTCTGTTGATCAGGGAAAGGTATAATATGCAATACTATGCCAATAACAGTGAACTTCTTATTGTTTTCTGAATTTACTTAATAATTGCATTTTATTATTTCAATGGGTTTTGGATATATTCTTGAGGAAAATTAACAAGTATAAAAATCTAGAAAACCTCAGATGGTAAGACTTGTAAAATCAGCAAATTTAAATTTAATTTTTAGAGAAGTTATAGTTTATGGCTTTGGGAATTTTCATCTACTTTCCTATATTTTTTAATATAATGCTACGTTTAGCATGGGTGATTGGTAAAATAGGTAGTACTTCTTATTAATTATTTTCTAACCAGGCATCTTGCTTATGAAAAGTGAATTCTCGGTAAAAAAGAAGAATGCTGAGAAGAAGAAAATGTAGAAAGAATTGTAAGGCCTTGCAACGAAGTCCTTAGTATTTAAATGAAGCACTGC
Source organism: Labyrinthula sp. Ha (assembly GCA_015227615.1). Taxonomy (NCBI): domain Eukaryota; class Bigyra; order Labyrinthulida; family Labyrinthulaceae; genus Labyrinthula; species Labyrinthula sp. Ha. Next base: position 268,166 of record JAALGZ010000044.1, on the reverse strand, counting down.
TGTAAGTTATATATAATAATTGCCCAAGGCTTCAGAATAGTTAGTCCCTAAGAAATGCGCTGTATGAATAAATATTCCTTAACTTTAGTTAAAAATATGGTTACCCTTGATTATTTTGAAGAATTTTGGGTTTGACACAAAATAAAAGAATAAATAACCAATTTGGCTTGAGACTAAGATATCTACTAGGCTCTGGTCATATCCAGATGAAGTTTTTTGAACTGTTCTTGGTTGTAGTCAGTAAACTTCTTCGTCTGTAACACAGGACAGAGAAATATAATACAAGAAAGTCTGGATTTTCTGTATCATACTTTATAGTAATTGTGGTGTTTAGTTTTGAGAAGGTTGTTAAAATATTCTAATTCACCCAGAGTATTGAATCAAACAGGAGTGACCTCTACTAAAACTTGGCTAGGCTTTACTTACTTTGTACAAATTCCCAGTAATGCATCTTAAGAAATCTGGAGCTCAAAATATAATGTTGTTGAAGATGAACCAACTCAATCTAGAAGCATTGAGTTGATATCAGCTGTTCATATATGCTTTTATGAGTCTTTTGGACTAGAATAAGTTTATATTCACTCTAGAGATATGTCTTAAAATGATCCCTAAGGGTAAAACCTTAATACTCTTAGGTCATATATATATATATATATATATATATATATATATATATATATATATATATATTGCACCAAAAATAATGAAAACTGGTTTAGGCAAGGACTCCTGCATGAGGTCTATTCTTCTGATGGTTAACATGTACTAGAAAACAATAGCAGGAAAAATATAGCACATGTCTTCGAGCTTATTTTTCAAAAAGTAGAAGTACGATAATTTAGAAGTCTGTTTTCATCGCGCAAAATATTAGACAGTGAATATATACAGAGTGCTTGTAATAGTTTATTTTTATTGTTCTACCGCTGGTTAAACTACCATGCAAACTTTTCTACTCTGCAATTTCTCTAGGGAAAAGTGACACGAATTTATCTTTCTATTACTTCAACTATTAAGTTAGTGTTTGTTCTTAACTACCTCTAGCTGTCTTCAAATTCTTTACTAACTATTTTTCTACAGCTCAAAATTTATTAAAAAAACTTTTAATTGATTCCTTCTTTCTTCAGCTAAGAATCACTTCCCCAGTTACTTTTTAATGATATTGTAAATTGTCTACAAAGCAACAAAGCAACAAAGCAACATCGTTTCAAACTAGACATCATCCCACTTCATCACTTCAAATTTCTGTTATCAAAAAGGTTTGAAATAAGTAGCTGCATTCCTTTACCATGAAGCCAGAACCAACCCATTTCCATATATTGTTTACAAAGAGGCTTGTATGTTGCTCTTCAATCTTTTGAGATGGGCTTCCATATTATATAATGACTCGTGTGTAGAATCGTAAATAAAATCTTAAGACGATGAGCACTCCCGATATCGTGACAATCAATTTTTTTTAATAAACTTTCTTTGAAACTATCAAGGTTAAGAAAAAGTGGAATGAAATTGAGTAATGATTACATTGGAATCTAATTACTTCCTTTCGATGCTACTGGAATTTCATGGAGAGATCTTGTATCATATTGCATTGCCCCACACTCACTAAATTTTTGTAGAGAACGGGATTGGTTTTATTAACCTCAATGTTATTAGTCCTACTTTTCTCATTGGTTGAACTGGAAATGCCCAAGAGTTAAAGTTTAAAACAAATGCAATCTAATCAACAAAAATCAAAAACTGCCTAAGGATTATTGAAGATCGATGATAAGCTACTGGAAAAACTTAAAGAACATTAAAAACCTTATCAACTTAATGTATCTTCACTGTTCTATATGTTTGAGCAAGAATTATATTGGTTTTTAGTACTTTCAAAGATTTTTAGGTTTTATGTCTTTTGCACCAAGTTAAACAGGAGTCATTATTTGAACTTAGAGAAAATGAAAATATGAAGACGTTTAAATAAAGAAAAAAATGTTTCAAGTGAAGTTTTCAGAGGTGACCAAAGAAATTTCAACAAAGAAAAAGATGTCTCAGTTTCAAAAGGTTTACTCAATTAAAATGAACTTTAAAAAGGGATGGACTTAGGGTGAGTGCTTGGAAAAAGAATATTTTATTCATCAATTAACTAACACGTTTGGAAAGATTTGGGGCTGAGGGTAAGCGCTTGAAAAAAAATATTTTATTCATCAATTACTAAACATGTGGGGAAAGGAAAGGGGCTTAGGGTGAACTTTTGGATTATACATATTTTTGAATAAGGTTCAAGGCAAGAGTTCAAGAATAAGGTCAACAGCAAGGGTTCAAGAGTAAGATTCAAGGAAAAAGATAATTTGTTAAGTTCTCATCAGTTGAGGATCCTAAGATTAGACGCGATTTGTTTTTTCAATCCCAGCTTCATAGATTCGTTTTCCGTTAGCCGGTGATTTGATGTTCAATGCTGATTCCATAGAAAATTCCTGAAAATGTCCTGTGAAGAGCTAATTCTGCTAGAGCAATAGAAGTTTCAGCCCTACCTAATGTATGTAGAGTTTCTAATTAATCTTCTGTTAAGTCATTTAAGTACTTTTCACTGTTGAGTTCTTTCTAAATTCATGTTCAAAGTGCTCTGGGTCAATTACTCTAAAGATGTAAGCTTTCTTGTCTAGGTCAAACTTAAGATTAACTTCAAAAGCGCAATTCTTAAAACTACTACAAATACTTTCATATCTTCGTAACTTGACTGCTTTAAATCTAAACTTTTTTTTTGCTCCTGACTTCAAAACTATGCTGGAGGATACCCTAGAGCTAGTAAAAATCTTGACATAATTTCATGAAGTGGTTCAAACATTTCTTCTTCAGAACAAAAACTCTTTAACATCAAACTTCCACGTAAACTCATTTTTTTGCACGAAGTTTTTATTTGTACTCGTAAGTTTTTTCATTAGCAAATTTTGTGAATTTATATTTTTTTAAGTACTTTTGTTTCAAATTTATAATTAGTGACTTTTTTTTCAAATTTCTAGATTAATTCGACTTCCGCTTATTCTAAATTTTCATAAAGTATAAATTTCAAATTAATTTGACCAATCAAATAAAGTTAAATCAATAAACTCCAAAGTGAAAAAAGTGATTACGTAAAGAGGAAGAAATGGTTTTACAAAAGGTATCTATCAAACAACAGTTTGAGACTAGAATTATGAAAAGTGAGTTTAATCTTCGATGGTTATTTTATATTAATATTTTATTCTCAGGTCACATGACGAAGTTTTCCATCCAACAAAAAGAAACCTGTTTATCGAGGAAACTAGAACTTTCCTCGAACAGCTGAAGAAAAACCAAACTGTTGTTTATATGAAGTAAACCTTTTCAAGTATCAAATCTTGCTTTCTATTTTTGCCCACTTGATATCATTGGAAATTTTTTTAACAGATGGTTTGAAAAGTTTGAAAAAGTTGAATTGCTCAAGTATTTTTCTTGTATTTTCTAGTATTTTAGTTTTCACTTTTGTCAGTTAAGTAACTCAAACTTTGTTTCTCTGAACAAAATTAAATCAAAAATCAAACTTCTCTCTTTAAAGTTTGCCTTTTGTTTATTTTATCCTTAGGTTAAACAATTGTAGTCTTCAGGAAAACGAATCTTTGCTCTTTCTGCTGAGAACTCAAGATTTACTAAAAATAAGGTAGTTTATTTTTGGTTTTTGATTTTAGGCTACAAAATAATAATTTTACAGATAGATTTATGTTGAAAATACTACAAGAAATAGCAAACATGAAAAGTTTACGTGATATTTTGTATTTCTTGTATTATGTTTACTTTTAGTGTTGAAGAAAAAAATCTAGAATTCCACAGTATAAATATTATTTCTATATCAAAATCCTGCTTGCTGAATATACGTTATCTTGTTAAACTTATGTAATTTATTTTATTTTATAAGTTTTTAGTCTAAGATTTAGAAAAGTAAATTTTCCTGAGAAGAATGTATCTGAAGTTCAAAACTTAGTTAACAATCACCCTTCACTTATTTTTTTTGAAATTCTTAACCAAAATAATATAGGTTCAAGAAGATCAAGAAGAAGATTACAAAAGTATTTGGGAAATAAATTTAAAGATCAACTTTCAAAAGAAACTGTATTAAATGAGTGTCAAGCTTTATTTATGGGAGATAGTCGAGTTGGAAAAACCTCTTTGATGAGAAACTTATGTGGAAAAAAGTTTCTATTGGATACTGTTTCTACTTTGGTTTTAAATGATATTGATATATTTGGAATAAGTCCTGAATCCTATTCTTGGAGTACTGTTTCTAAATATGACCTTAGTGTACAACGAGTTAAAAACACTATTCCTTCAATTGTTTATTTTGATTTTGATGCTTCAAAAAATATTCAATCTAAATACAAACTTGATTTTGAAAAAGAGTTATTATATAGAACAGTTCAAGATAAAGATTTTGTTGAAGGTATGAAAACTAGTGCTTATGGGTTCAAGTCAATTGAAATTTACTTTCGTGTTTGTGACTTTGGGGGACAAGAAATATTTTCCTCTGTTCATCATATTTTCATGAACTCAAATTCACTTTATTTTGTAGTTTTTAATATGACAAAAGTTTCTAAGCATGATTTACGCAGATTAAAGTTTTGGCTTGAAAGTATTTTAAAAAATGCACCAGAAGCACCAACTATTCTGGTAGGAACATATTTGAAAAGATACAAGAGAAAAAATAACAATGATATAAATTTGAAAGATATAAATAACAAGATATCAACAGTTTTTCAGAGTTTATCAAATAGAGTATCTTTATTAGGAAATGAGGATAGTTTGTTTTTTCCTGTGGAGAATTCCGTAGAAACTGAAAATAAAGAATTTAAAGAACTAAAAGATAAAATAATAGATATTATATCTGGAGCTTCTGGTCTTTCGAAAATAGGGTTTCTTAGTTTAGAAATAAATACCGCTTCAGTCTTATTTCTTGACAACTGTAGAGAACAAACTAATATTATGACTTTAAGCAAGTTTGAAGAGAAAGCTATATCTTGTGGATTTGATCTTTCGGAAATTGAAAACATGCTGGAAATATATTCAAGAGTTGGTCTAATATATTATTTTCCTGATTTAGATTTGGAAGCAGATGAAAATTTTGTATTTTTTGCCCCTTCTTACCTTGCGCAAGCTTTAGGGAGTTTTATCCGTGATCCAACTTTTCATCAGCTCTCATTTCGGATTCCGAGCGATTTATTTCCTCTTTATAGAAGTTATGTTGATTCAGGAATAATTAGTATTGAAATCTTTAATGTTCTTTTGAAAGAATATACAGAAAAAGAAAAGAAATATATATTTGAACTATCTATAAATTATCTTATTTTAGTAAGAGTTGAGAATGAAGTTGATAGATTTATTCTTCCTGAATTACTTCCACCTATTAATAATAAAATAAAACCTACTTTCACAAATGATATAGAGTTTAGTTTTAACTCTTTGTTGAGGTTATCTGTATTTGTTAAAGTAATCACTTTTCTTCAAAAAGAAGATAATATATCTGAATGTATTATTTATAAATATTTCAGTCGTTTTATTTTCAATAATAATAGAATAGTTGATATTTTTGTTGAAAGTGAGAAAAGCATTGGTTTCAGTTTAGTTCAAGGTGGAAGTTTTGATTGGCTAAAAGAAATAGTTGGACGTATTTCTATGGATTTGACACTGTTGGATAATAGTTTTATTTTTGTTCAAATGAATAATGTTTGATATTTGTTTTATTTCTTGTAAACCAATATAGCCACGAATAAATTCTAGATATAATAGTTACATCTATAATATTCTATACTACATCTTATTTCGAAATAATAGCGCAGTGTAAATAAAAAGATATCAATGTTTTTATTTCTTATTGCAATAGTTTTCGCTTAGGAATATGATTAATTAAGACACTTCATTCTAACATTTGTACCTAACTTAGTTTCTTGACTCGTTTGAATATTGATATAAATTAAGTTTTGGTCATTCACCATTCGTTTACAAAGTTTATTAATCTTCACAAAAATACATAATGCACCTAGTTTAGAGGATTTATTTTATACCCTGCAAACAGATCTTGGTAATAAAATAATCATTTTTCTGCAGCAATGGTTTTGAATGTATGATTATTGGAATCAAACACGTCGTAGATATTTTTCTAACTTTAGATCGAGTAATAAGTTTTTCCGTAACTCAAACAAAGGATAAAAGTTATCTATTGGGTATAATCAGTGATGTTGCTTAAGTAGCTCATGAAGTTGTTCCAGATACATTTACATTAGTTAATCGACACAGGCCAACACTCGTACAAAATGAGTTCCCAGATGTTCAAAAATTTGGTTATTCTTATTTTAATGAACGAGAATATAAAATTGTCTTCCCCGCTCTATTTCGTAACCAGCAAGAAACAGGAACTCTAATTTGATTTTTGTTTTGTTATAACTTACAGGTTGAAAAGTCAAAATAACATTATTTTGAATGAAGAATATTAAATCTCTAAACTTCTTAATTAAGATATTTTATTATAATACCTTATATTCTAAACCAGTTGAAAACTATCTTATTTGAAAATATGCAGATAATGTCATCTTTTAGAATTAAGCTTATAATATTTCTATTTGTAGACATTATTAAAGAAAGTAAGATAAAGATAAAAAGTATGTTTTTATTCTTAAATATATGTTTGCTGTCCAATAACAGCAAACTCTTCACAAAACCATCTGTATCGAAATTCTTCTTCAAAATATTTTCTACTCAAACCAAATACATACCAAACTGCAACAACTTTATCTTCTCCTCCTTCAACTATTTCTCCTGTTAAATCGTATAAACAATCTATTTGTTGTACCATAGTTCTTATCAAAACTTTTCCATCTTCAACTTTTAATACATTTGTATCTCCTATACTTAAAATGTCTCCAGACATTCTTTGTCCAATAGCAACTCTTTGTTGTCCACTTGCCCTTATTCCCATTCTTGCTTTTTCTCCACAATATTTCTCCAATTCTAAATCTACTTCATCTAAATGTTCTTCAGCTGTAAAATATAAATCTAATACTTTTGGTATTAAACCATCATCTTCATAAGGATCTTCTATTGTTTTAACTATCTCGTTTTCATCAAAAGATAAATGTGGTTCATTTTTTCTCCATTCTTTTATTGTTTCACCAGCAGGTGAATCTTTTAAAACTGTTTCATATGCTGAATATACTTTATAGACTACTGGATTTTGTGAAGTTTCAAAAGTTTGTCTTGCTTCTTCAACTTTATCTTTTACTTTTTCTTTTTGTTCACTTATTTTTTCCATATTTTCTTCACCTAATAATTTTGTAAATAATTCTGAGCTTTGAAAAGAAAGAGATGAAGAAAACCGTTTCCATATTGGATCTGAAGTATTTACCTCTTCTACTTTTTGTACAACTAACTCTGAAGTTGTTGGTGGTTTGTAATCTGGATTTGCTTTATTTTCTTGGTGAATTTTAACTCTTTCTAAACGTTCAGTCTCCATTTTAGTTATTTTATCGACTGGTTTCAAATTAAATATATTTCTTAATGCATCTTTCCATGTTGTTGGATCATTATCAAATGAAGATTTAGCAGAAGACTGAAAACCTTGTAAAAAGGACTTGAACTTATCGGAAGCATTCACACCCTCATTCCGTATTTCCTCTGATTTTTCTTCTTTCTCATTATTTGATGTGGAAAAATATTGCATTCTTATCAGATTAGTTGGCGCAAGCGATCGATGATTTCTAAGTAAAGAACCCGTTATTCTTGATGAACGTATCCACTGATTAATCATTTTCCTTTGTATGTTTCTTATGGTAATGCACCATTAATATAATTCAAACTTCTAATTAGGCCTGCCGTTTGAGGAAAAAAACTCGATACTCAAATGAGTTCATCAAAAATTTTTAGTTTTTATACCTTTTTTTAGAGTTTTGACTTTCTTTAAATAATATTTGAGTTTTTTTGAGGAACTCATGAGTATCATTTGAGTTTGAGCCATATGGTCCAGAACCCATTTACGAAACCCTGTTCGAGTTTTCAAGTTTTGAGTTGTTTGAGTTATAGAATTTCCGTATTTAAAGAAAGAAACAAACAAATTGAACAAAACCAATGGATTAGGAATCAATTTGTCTAGCCGGAATGTTCATTATTATGGCCGCAGTCTTTTCACCCTTATGGATTGAGTACCTAAAAAAGAAGATGTGCAAGGCTAAACTGGACCAAGAAGAAGCACTGTTGGACCAAGTTTAAGTTTTAAGCTTTAGTTTGTATTTTTTTTTACTTTGACCAGCAATTTTATGAAAATTAAACTTTAAAGCCAGAAATTCAAGCTCATTGTTTAGGCAAAGTAGATGTACTGTGATTCTTCACTACGAAATCCAATAAAATTGTTACTTCAAGCGAGACCCCAAAATATATATATATATATGAATACAAAAATACTAAACACAAATTAGTTTAAGTATTTAAACTAAACCTAAAACTAGATTTAGGAGGTGAGAAACCCTGCGGTAAAAGAACCCCTCCTAGTATGTACGTTTTTCTAATGCTTAATCAGTTCTTCAGATCTAGTTCCAAGAACAGCTTGTACTATCTAGTTTGTATTCTATATCTTTCACTGGTATATTGTAAGAGCTGCTTGGTTGCTTCAGTTTTTCCTAAACATGATACTTAATTAATAACACTTGATTGATCTTAATCTTCCTGATCCAGCATCTTGAAAACAGTTTCTGCAATCTTCAAAACATGAAGTAGTTGTCTAGATGATTCTCCCCCACGTTTATATATGTTTCTTCCTTTTCAGTGGTCTGAAAAACTAGATCGCTCTTTGGATTTATGCTCCCTTAAATACTTCCAATGCTTGTGCAATCTGCATCTTTCTATGTGCATGAGAATATCGTTGACGAAGGTTATACAACAGTGAAGCATCATTCATAAATTTTGAGTCTATGCATATCTTCAATATTTCCATCACTTTGGGCATTCACTCGCTCACTCTTCGCTGAGTTATCTGCAAATATGGAGATATCTTGGTCGTTTCTTGATATCAATTGGTTTTATTACGTTTAGGGTAATGTAATATTGAGTTTATTTCAGTATATGAGAAATAAGAAAATATCAAAAAGTAGGAAAGTTTTTAATTAAGTCAAACTTAGAGTTAGAATATATAAATACTGACACTGTAAGTAAGTCTTCCTCTCTCTGGAAATGATGCCAAATGCGTTTAGTAAAAGAAGAGGAAGGTGTTTAATTTTGCAAAATAAAAATATCACTTGTCTTCCGTAAATACGCCAGAAAAATGACCGCGATATGACTCTTGTGAAGGAAAAAAACCTCAGAGGTGATAAACCTTTGCTTGCGTCAACTATACGCTTATCTGGTTTCGAAAGAGATTCTTATATACTTCGGGTGCACAACATTTTGTTAGCATGTCTGAAATATTCTTTTCGCCTTGAATATATTTCACTTGAATGATTTTCCTTTATAATAGTTCTTGGCAGTGCAGTAGGTGAATGTCTATATATTTTGTTCTTTGTATTGATCATGCTCCTCTTAGCATATGAATAGCTGGCTGGTTGTCTATTTCAACTTGGATGGGAAGTTCTACTTCGACTTCATAGAATTCTAGATATTGTAATAACATTCCTAGCTTTTTCATGCACTGGCTTAAGGATACGAATTCAACTTCTGCTGTTCAAAGTGTTATCATAGACTGTTTCTTTGAACTAAATAATAGTGGTCCATTTTTGAAAAGATTAAGGTTACCTGATATGCTTCTGCGATTATCATGTTCACTTGCCCAGTCACTGTCTGTTTGTACTCTGAGTTGTATCTTATTACTCTTGCTTTTCTTGAACCTTACTCCATATTTGCTTGTGTCATATAAATACTTGATTGCTTCCTTTGCTACGGATAGTAGAACTGGATTTGCAAAGTTCACTGTTCTGGCAAGTAAGTTTGTATCATAATTTACATCAGGCCTTGTGTTCAGGGCAGCATAGCTTAAGGTTCCTACGATACTCTGGTATAAACGCTTGTCTTGAAAGATATCCTTATCTTCCCATGAATTTTTGGATTGGACATCGGGTAATTAACTTGTTTAATTTCCGTTTTCCTGAATCTCTTCGCCGAAGCCTTGATATAGTTCTCTTGGGTCAATAATATGCTATCCTCATCCTCCTTTACCTGATACCCTGCATATTTTGCTATTTCGTTTGCTGTTTTTATGTTAAATGATTGCCTTATATGTTTGATTAGATTATCTACTTCTTTTCTTTCGCCAGGTATAATAATATCATCAACGTACGGAATAAGATACAATTTTGGGCAATTGGATTGAGATTCGTGATTTTCAGATGATGATTTATTTTGGGTATTTTTCCCCGCATTTGTAAATGCAAGGATCTGCAGCGAATTGCACAAACCCATAATTCAAAAATAACGAAGAAATAAGGGAGTTCCACAATTTCGGGCTCTCTCTTAATCCATATTTACTGTGGCTTCCTTCTCAGACAAATGATGTATCAACCCTATCTTTATGACCTTTAGGCAGCTCTAGATACGTTGGTTTACTTCTTGATGCATATAAGAATGCTGTTTTGACATCTAATTGTATATTAACGAAATGAGGATATGTTGTAAGCATTGTAAGCAGGAAAATTTTTATGCTGTATGAAGCTGCGACTGTAGCATAGTTATCTGCGTGTGGATCTTCATTTCTTTATCACCTCTCGCAACTATTCTCACTTTTGCTTTTATTGTTTCAGAGATATTGTCGTATTTATACTTGAAGAGCTCTCTTAGAGGTAGTATTTAAATGGACTTATCTGCAGGTCGTTAAACTACTTGAAACTTACCTATTATTTCAAGGCTATCTATTTCTGCTTGATATGCTTCCATCCACTTAAATTTTTCTGGATGATTTATTGCTTGAAAATACGACTTCGGTTCGTGATGAATAACTTGTTGGTCTGTATTTGCAGTGCGGTTGTTTTCCTTTGGTATTATAGTTTGTTCATTGAACTTGGAAGTTTTAGTTTCACCTAGAACATTATCCTTCAGCCACCTGGTAATGAAGGATGATTTCTTTGTTATACCAAGAAACTGACAAGGTTCGGCTTTGCTATCTAACTTGGATCTTTTTGAAAGTGGTCGCTTGCCGAAACCTTTTGTTTTAAATGTTCGGAACATAGCAATGTCTGGTTTGAACCCAGTCAATAACTCGTATGGTGTTGTCATAGTATCAGGTTCTAAAGGATGTTTTATTGGATAAGAGTTGACCTGTTTTACATGATATGTGATAGCATAGTCCCAGAAGTTATATGACAGTATTGCTGTATGAAGTATGGCTCTAACGCCGTTGAAAACTATTTTATTTGTAACTTCAGCCAGACCGTATTATTGTGGTGTTCCAACATTATTTGTATGATGGGATATTCCGCTTTGCTTAAGGTATTGCTTTAGTATGTTATTGGTAAATTCGGTTCCTTCGTCACTCTGGAAAATAGTAGTGTTGAATTTCCAACGTTGTTGTATTTGTCTAAATTTTAGTTCGAGTTTTTTTGGTATTTCACTTTTCTTTTTAACTAGAATTTCCCATCTAAATTTTGAGAAACTGTCTGTTAATATAACTGCATAAGTAAACTTGTGTAAGGTCATATGTTTTATTGGTCCAGCCGTACCTGCATGTATTTTTTCCAGCTACTTCTGCTACAAACAAATTTCTAGATCTAGTAGGTATTGCAGAAAAATCACACTTCTGAAAAATACATCCTTCGCAGAAGTGATTTTCTGTGTGATTCTTTACCTCTAGTTTATTTTGTATTACATTTTGTAGATTTTTTAGTCTCTTATAGTTCAAGTATCCCATTCTCATATATAGAAGTTCTGAGTCAATAGCAACAGAGGCTATTGAGTTTACATTATTTTTTAGTCGTAATGCATCGTTTCTATTCAGAAAATTTGCCCAAATATATCATAAGTTATCTTGTTTCGTACAACTATAGCATGGGACTCCTTTGTATCGAATATCGAGATACTTCTTACTAAATGCCAGGGTGAACCATGATTTAGTTAGTCTCTTTTACAAGAGTATACTCAACTTTGCATCATGGCAAACATAAACATTGTTTACTAGTAGTGTTTTTCCCTTATACAGACGTAGTAGTAACGAACCATAGGCTTTACTATATACTCCTTTGCCTGATTTGAGAGTACCGACTTTGATAACATGAGGTTTGAAAATGAGAATATCCTTATAACTTGATACAATATGCAACGTTGCTCCAGTATCCAAAATGAAAGATTAAAAAGAATGATATTTTTCTTCATCTCGCGCAACGTTACAGATCGCGTCAGCTCCTTTTAGTCTTAACTCGCTTTCTCTTTCTTTATTTTTAGAACTTGCTACGTTTGCGTTATTGCTATCAATTTCGTTCTTCCTCATATTCTTCAGCTTGATACATTTCTTCGTGGAATGCGATAACGTCTTGTGGTATTTACACCACTTCTTGGTCTTGCTGCTGATATTTCGTTGTTTGAATTTCTTCTTCTTACTGTTTCCTGATGAATACAACGTACTTGAAGTCAGTTTTATTGAACTTACTAAGTTGTTGAATTGGATTTTTCCAGAGGATTGTATGACTACGTTAGATCTTATGTTGAATACCATTGTGTTGTATGAAGGAGGAAGCTTTCGTATCAGCAACTCAGACAGTTCATGGTCTTTTATCTCTCCGCCAAAGTTCAAATATTTTGAGTGAAGTTCCTTGAACTTGAGTATAGATGCTTCGACGTTGCTCGATAGTTTGAAGCTTTCCAGTTGAATCCTTGCTACTTGTAGATCCACTGCTTTATCGCCTTTAAACTGCTGTCTCAGAGCTGTTAACATATCATACGAAGTATTGAGGTCTTTTACTAGTGGAAAATGTTGGGAGGAGATATGTCTTAATATGAAGAGCATTTGTTCTTCGTTTATCTTCTCTACTTGCTTCTTTTGAGTTTCAGTAAGTTCCTCTTGGTCGATGGTTGACTCTCCTAGGATAACTTCTTTATTCTTTTTATCTAGGCTCATAAGTGTTCGTTGGACTAAATAGTCCCATCGAGGGAAGTCTTTCGGATCTTCGAGGAGGAATAGCTTATTAGTGGGCTCGCTTTCAGAAAGCATATTGACAACCTTGTTTGTCTTATCAGTAGTGTAGCTTTTAGGCTCTTAACCTGTTTGAAAGATGTCAAAAAGTATTTAGGAACCAAGTTTTGGTTATTAAATGTGAATTCGTTTCTTTGCTGTTGTATTCGCTTATTCCTTATATTGCAAGTATTCAAGGTTTTGTTTGTTTTCTATTTATTTCACTATCCTATTCTATATTTTTAACTTCCTGTTCGTATATTCTGTCTGGTACGTTACAGTCTATTTATGTGTTCCAAGTGTTCTAACAATATATATTCATTACACATGGTCCCTCAGAAAAATCCAAAATAGGTAGCAGGATACATACTGTTTGAGGTAAATTAGGTTTAGACCAAAACTTTAATTCTGTAGTACTCTTTGATATTGATTTACCATTTCATAGAAACTATTTATTATAACAGGTCACTAGACATAGTGAGAAAAGAGTTTGTAAACTTCTAATCTCGAAACTTCAAATTAGACCATTAACACTTAACTTGCACAAAATGACAAGAAATTCGCATGCAAATCGAGGACCATTATAAGAATATACCCCAGTTGACTTATTGAGGAGTTTCTTGGTTGAATTATTTTAAGAAGACCATGAAATGAAAAAGAAGAGGGGTATGAAGATAAATTAGAAACAGTTTGATCTCTTATTTATAGAATGGGAGTTCAAAGTCAGAACGGTTTAAGGGGTTTCTTTGTTGAATTTAACATGTATTTCAAACACAATGGGGTAACACCCCTTGATAAGAATATACTAGTTGACTTATTCAAATAGTTGATTAACAAAATACCCACTGGTATGCAAATGACCAAAAGAGTTATTTAGCAACAGGTCAAAACTGAAGAAAGCTTCCAGACTTTGAAGCAGCTAAAAAATTGTGAACGTCTAGAAACAAAAAGGAGAGGAACACAAAAATTGAGAGAGGAATAAGTTCCCTGTTAAGTATAACCTCGCTTACTTGGTAGGACACTAGGAAGAGAGATCCAGTAAAATTGAAAGAGTAAGGCCAGAATGAGACACATACTAAAGTTTCACATTGATAAGTAACCAAATGATCCTTTGGATCTTAAAACTTATTACACCTGGTATGAGAACACTGGAAAATATAATATACTTGCAATATATTTTCCTCTGGTATTCTTAAGCTTCGTATTTTGAATCCACTCTATGCTACAAGTTACACCAGAGGGAAGGAACTATTTAGGCATCTGTATTCACTGATAATACAAAAAACCATTAAAGAATGTTAGAAAGTAAGAATAGGACCTTGCGTTGAACCAATAATTCTTGTTTCAAAGTAAATATTTTTTTGTCTATGTTGATCAAGGAATCTGAGTCTTAATATAATACTTCTAGAAGATGTGTTTCAAAATGTGTTGTCTATAATATGCGTTGGTCCTTGTTTAGAGTTATAACTTGTCTAAAAGCTTTAAAGAATATTCATGGAAATATTAAACCAGATCTTATTTCATTGTTTAATAATTATATTCCAAAGTTATCTGATTTTAGAGTATCAAGAAAGATATTAAATCTAAAAAAAAACACAAAGAATAAATTAGTTGAAAGAGCCCTTGATTTTTTAGCTCCAGAACATTCAGGTTTTGATACAGAAGTATTTAAACAAAGTTGATGTTTTTAGTTTGTATATGACTAAGCTTAGGTTATAAAAGGTGTTTATCTAAAGTTATTATTTCCTGAGATATTACAGAATATACTAAAAAAAAGTGAGAGAAAAGTTTAAAAATAAGAAACGAGGACATACCCGTAAAGGAAAGATCAAAGGACTTTTTCCTGGTGACCAAATAAAGATAGTTCAAACGATAATTATAACACTTGCAAACAATTTTATAGTGTTCATATCTATTGAAACTAAGATTTGAGTATTTGTTGAAGGGATAAAAAGATTAAATTTTTCAAGGGTTATATAAAGAACTGAACATTTTTCAAGAAGTTAGTGAAAATGTGTGATTTTATGACAGTTCTCCTAAAATTTTCTCTGATACAGGAAAAATGATACTTGAAAGGTAATAGAAATACCGCAATGATAATATATTTTATTTATTAAAAAAATTTTGACGTGCTAATGATGTATCATTTAGCAAGATATACTTATTTTTTCTACTTTAGTCAAGATAAAATATATCTCTTAAACCTCTTATTGAAAAAAACTCGCTTACTATCAATTTCAAAGTAGTAAATATAACTCAAATACATCTTGAAAAAACTGTTCCAAATAGAAGAAATATTGTGAAAGATCTATTTAAGCAGTTTCAGAATAAATATCTACACCAAATATTATTATTGTATTGCAGTTGGTTTAATCTTGTAAGGAAGAAAAGACATTTAATATATCATATAAATAAATTAACAAAAAAAGGAGTAAACGAAAACTAATCTTGATTTATATAAAAAATATTCAAAAGGATATAAAGTATGAGTTCACATTGTATATTGAAAAGTTATTTATGATAAACCATTCATATAATTTAGACAAGATTTATGAATTCACTCAATATAAAGTTAACTTTACTTCCTTTTATTATTTTATCATACTTGGAAATGTTAGTATCATTTCAGAAGAAGAAAGTGTGCATAGAAAGAGGCTGAAAAAAACGGTACATATCCAAGTCTCCTAGTTTCTCTTTGCGTCTCTTACAAGTTTTTTACAATTATCCTGAACCAGCTCTTTGTTCTTTTCAAACCATTGCTCAATTTCCTGAACTTCATTCTTTTTTTGAGAATAATAGTTATTCATTGTTTCTTCAACTTCTTTAAACAATTGATCAACAACTCCTTCAACAACTTTTACTTTTTCTATACTATTTACACTCTTTTCAATAACATCTTTCTCTTGAAATAATGAAAAATCTGGATTTTTGATTTCCAAACTTTCTTCAAAGATTTTTCGAAGCATAATTTTGAGCTTAGTGCACTTAATTCTTAACTATCCGTTAGTTGTTTGTGGTTCTTGTACTGTGGCCGATTCAGCCATCGCATAGACTTCTTTCATATCTTTCTTTTGCCATGGAACTTCTTTATTTCTAATACAATTAAAATAATATTTTCTTATTCCATTACAATCTGATGGTTCTTCTGCTGCATTTAAACATTCTTTAAAATCAACCCAGAATGGATAACATCTTCCTGTTGCACTCTTTACTCCAAACCCTGATGTCATTTGATTTTCTATTTTTAATTGCCCAAAATTATATACCGTATAACTCAATAATAAGACCAAAGAGAAAAGTTAAGCTTATAGATTATGTTTTGTATATTGTATATCAGATTCAGCTTGTAAAAATGGAACTATAAATGCTCTTCTTTCTCTTTTTTCTTGTTTTAATTGTCTTCTCCACTGATTATCTTTCCCAACTTTCCAGTAGCCCAAAATTACCATAGAGGATACAATTCCAATAATAGCAGCGTTTCCAAACTTTTGTTTTCCTAGTTTCTTGCTTACATCCAATGCTGGATATCCTCCTGGTGGTGGCATGTCTTGAATAGGCCGTAAATTAGGTGGTGATGACATCTCTTTTTGTTTTCTCTTTGTTCTTGAATTTGTAATCTATTACCCAAAATAATTACATTCAACAATCGATTCGATCAATCTTCGATATCGACAAATATAGTAAAAAAACAGTAGAACCGAAACGATTAAATTATAATTTGGGTCCATACTCAGTATAATCAGTATGTCCAGGTGTAACATATTGACTAAAATTATCTTGAAACATTTTTGCTAGTTTAATTCTTTGTTTATCATATGCTTCTTTATCTTCCCAACTTTCTCTTGGTATTAAAACACTTGGTGCAATATTTCCTAGCTTTTTTGGTACTTGAAAACCAAATATTGGATCAACTTCAAACTCTTCTTGTCCAAATTCTGCAAGACTACCATCTAAAATATTATCCACACATTCTCTTGTATCATGAATACTCATTCTATTACCAACACCATATACACCACCTGTCCAACCAGTGTTTACTAAATATACATTACTTTTATGATCTTGTACTTTTCTTTCTAATAAATCAGCATATCTTGTTGGATGTAAAGGTAAAAAAGCAGCACCAAAACAAGGTGAAAAAGTAGCTTGTGGTTCAGTTACTCCTCTTTCAGTTCCAGCAACTTTAGCAGTATATCCACTCAAAAAATGATACATAGCCTGTCCAGAAGATAATTTAGAAACAGGTGGAAGAACTCCATATGCATCACAAGTTAAGAAAATAATGTTTTCTGGATGACCACCTTTTCCTCCAATTTGATGATTAGGAATATGTTCAAGTGGATAACTTACTCTTGTATTTTGTGTTTTACTTCCATCTGTATAATCTGGTTCACCATTTTTTAAAACAACATTTTCTAAGAGTGCATTTGTTTTAATAGCATCATAAATTTCTGGTTCAGATTCTCTTGATAAATCAATAGTTTTTGCATAACAACCACCTTCAAAATTAAATACACCTTCACTATCCCAACCATGTTCATCATCTCCAATAAGATTTCTATGTGGATCTGCTGAAATAGTTGTTTTTCCTGTACCTGAAAGACCAAAAAATAAAGCAGTATTTTCAACACCTGTTTTTTTATTTTTTCCTATATTTGCTGAACAATGCATAGGCATAATATCTTGATTAGGTAACCAATAATTCATCATACTAAATATACCTTTTTTCATTTCACCACCATACCAAGTTCCACCTATTAAAGCAAGTTCTTTTTCAATATCAAAAGTTATAAATACTTCTGAATTTAAACCTAACTTTTCATATTCTTCTGCAACTACTTTACAACCATTTATTATTGTAAAATCTGGTTTAAAATTTTCAACTTCTTCTTTTGTTTCTGGACGTATAAACATATTTTTAACAAAATGATGTTGCCAAGCTAAATTTGTTATAATACGTACTTTTTTTTGTGTATTTTTATTTGCTCCACAATATCCATCAAATACATAAATTTTATCACAATCTTTTCCATTATAAAAATTTTTCACTTTTTCATGTAATACTTGAAAAGTTTCTTCACTTGTTTTTTGGTTAATTTCACCCCACCAAATATTCTTTTCTATTTCACTTCCTTCTCTACTTACAATAAACTTATCTTTTGGTGATCTTCCTGTAAATTTTCCAGTATCTACTGAATATGTTCCATTATTTGTTATTTCTCCTTCTTTATTTTCTTTTTCATGTTTTGCTACATCTTCATAACTTAAATTTCGATATACTGGAGAACTTGAACTAATTCCCACTTTATCTAAACCTAAGGCTGAACTTGTTGTTAATTCTGATGTTGAAAAATTCTTTGTTAAGAAATTTCTAGGTACTATTCTACGAAATGAATGAAATTTTGTTGAAAACATTTCTTAAACTTTAATTTTATGTTTGGTTTTGTTTTTGTTTTAACGGATTGTGATCTGTAATAGTGTATATGACTATTTCATTGTTTATTTATGTATTAGATATACTTATAGAGTATATCGGCTTTTTGGTCGATATATAGTGTCCGAGAAAAAGCATAATAAAAATTTTGTAATTATAAAAATTATTTCATTTTAAATATAAATAAAATATTAAAAGATTAAATAAAATATTAAAATTATTTTCTGAACAGAATAATAGATTTCAAGTTTATTTATATCTATATCCAAGTTACAGAAAGGTGATCATTCTACAGTTGGGGTGAGTTTGCGTTACATTTTGATGTTTAGGTGGCCGACCTTTATTCAGTGGTGGGTTCTTAGACAGATTTGAGCAGGATTTGACCAATATTTTATGTTCCAGGCGATGCACAAGGTTCTCGGCTTATTCATTTCTTCATCCAAAGTCCAGGAGGCAGTTTTTGTTCTGTTGAAGTAACTCTGGGTTAAGTTTTGAGGCTTAGATGATTTCTCCTGTTGCTTTTCCTGCTTGGTCCCCCGTTTCCAACTGCCTGGCGACCTTTCTTAGGGTGCAGAAGGTTCTGAGCAAGTCAGGTGTATCCGAAGTTAGGAGAAAGCATCCACCTCTTGTTACGGGTGTGGTAGTGAGGTTTGAAGAAGGAGATATCATTGTTCTGTGGCGTTGTGAGTAGATCGGAATTTCCTGGTACTGTTCTACAGATTGTGCTCAGGATTTTATGAAGTTGGAGGTTCATGGTCAGGTGGTACCAGTTCTTCGTGATGGTCAAGATGTTACATGACCGCGTTTTGCTAAGTTGCTTGTTCCAGGGGTATTTTTTTGCTGAGATATTGTGGTTTTCCGATTCCCAGAACCATTCCTTCCCACGTTGCACTTAGTGGAGCATCACAGGTTTTCTGTTCCCTCAGAGCTTGGATCCTTTATTTGGCAAGTTGACAGTCATTTATATCTCCATCATGCAGGTTGAAGTCCATGTTTTCCAGGTTTTGTATTTTCTTTTTGATATTTTTAGAAAGTTCGTTGAATCTCTTCCTGATGGTAACAGTGCTCTTTCAGTTTTGATAGTTATGTAGTAGCGGTGAAAGTGCTAGTGACGAGAGGATCCTTTTGACGGTTTTCCTGTTCAAGATGGCCAATGTGAGAAGATACTTGAACTGGTTTAACTCGCATTTTGCCCTTGTTATCTTTTTCAAGACTGGTTTTTCTTTCAGTTCCAAAGTATTAAAAACTGCTCACAGGTATCTAAACCTGGTTGTTCCCCGTATTGCTTGGTCATCTACTTAGAGATTTGGGACCTTCTTCCTCAGCAAACTAGTCAAAATACCCCTGCGTGTGAAACTGCGAGGGTTTTCATTCTTGGGCGGTTCTTTGCCCCATCGCAGTATTTAGAAGCCTGGTGGTAACTTAAAGGCTTTCCAGTTTGGAAAAACACTCACATCCTGCACAGTAACACTTCCACAGAAATCTATTGATCAAAGCGTCAGGTATTCTTTCTTGTGCTTTAGGTACTTTCTCCATGCACATGATTTTTATTTTGTTAATATTTATTCCCAGACCAGTGATGTGATCAAATTTTGCAAGTTGTTGAACAAGATCTATTACTTAAGAATTGTCTTTAACAAACACAACCACCTCGTCTGCAAAAGCCATAACTTGTACTTGTTCGGTTCCTAGGTTTACTTTTCACACGTGTTATCCTTGAGTCGATGTATAATGTTGTCCAATGCCAGGATAAAAAGTTTTGGTGATAAGCTGTTTCCTTGCGTTACTCCTTTTAGTACCTTTGCTGACTTGGATTATTTTTTTTCTTTCAATCATTTTTACTTTTGCTAGGCTACAGAGGTACATGATCTTTCTTATTAACGATTTGGATACACCATGTTCTCTCAGTGAAATACAGATAAAGTTGTGTGAAACTGAGTCAATTGCTTTCATTAAGTCAATGAAAATCATCTTGAGTTCTAAGTTCTCTGTTCACTCTTCATAATTATTCGTTTCAATGTATCGATGTTGCGGATTGTGACACGATGTTTACAAAAACCTCCTTGGTATGAATGTATTTTTCAGCTATATTTTCTAGCAAGCAATTGATGATTTCTGTAAATAACTTAAAAGATGTTTGTACCAGTGCTATTGGCCTGCATGATAAAGGGTTTTACTTCTCACCCTTGCCTTTCTACAGGAATATTACTTTTCCTTGACAGAATGCTGCTTCTTAATTTTCTTTAAGTTTTCCTTCTCTAAAAAACCTGTGGATTATTTTCATGAGATGTTTTTGACATTGGCTAGAATATTTTAGAGCTTCGTTTGCGACACCATCATCTCCTCTGGCTTTGTTGGTTTTTTATTGTTTTTAGGATGCTGATGATATCTTCTTTCTTCGGAGTGTTGCATGAAGCTGTGGAGCCGGTCTGAGAATTTAAGTTGATTTGCTTGTTGCAACACTGTATTTCCTCTGCAGCTATGTTCTCTGGTTGTTCAGTTAGATACTTTTGGGTTTTACAGATATGTTCCCGCAATATTTCAGTTTATTTTCCATTGATACGGTATTAACCTGTCCATCTTTAGTTATTCTTCCGAAGTTAATTTCATTCCTCTGGAACATGTTCATTGTTCTATAGGCTTGATGAGAGTTGTTGTTGTTGAATTTTGTTTCAACTGCTGTGCAGATTTCCTCCAAGTACGTACGCTTGTCCGCAACTGTAGCGTTCTTTACTTCTCTGGACATCTTTCTCCTTTCTTCCTCCGAAGCTGTTTTCCAACTTTGTCGTCTTAGCTTGATGAGTTCAAGACTGGCTGGGAAATTCTTTCGCTGAAAACCTTTACGTTTCTTATATAGAATCAGTTCTTCTACTACTTCCCGTTTTGCCTTCGTGTGTTGGATGTAATCCATCTCCTCAGTTTCGAGTTCATTATTTTGCAACTTCTGTTGGAGAGCTTAATCAAACTGATTGCTGTACATTTTTAAATATGTCGATACATCATTTCCTCTGTTGTATTTATGGTTGTTGTTATGGGGTGTGAGGTTGATGGATGTTTGTATTCCTATGCGGTCTTTTGGTTCGTGCTAAAAGATCTCTTTGCGGATCTTTCTGTTTACTTTGAAGGATGTGATTGCTGTGGGCTTGTTGGTGACAACGAAATCTATTTCTGATGACCTTTTCTGTTTATTCTATGTTTTGAAGGTTACATGTCTTCTGGATCCTTTCTTTTATGTCTTGTACTTGCGATGTACTATGTTAATTGTGTTCTGGAGCAGAAATCTTTCCAACATCTTGCCGTTACTATTGCTTTTTGAGGACAATCCATGCTTGTTGCAAGTATCTACCCATGATCTCTTGATCTGAGCATTCGAATCGCCTCCAATAACTATTAATCTCTTCTTTTTTGTTCTCTTCGTTACCTTTTTCTGCAATATTTCTAAGTATTTTTCCTATTCCTGGGCTAATAGTCCACTATGAGGTGTCTAGATTGACCTGATCTTAACCACTAGGATCCTTCCTGTCACTTTGCACGTGTCAGTTATGCCCTAGAGGAGTTCCTGGTACACAAAAATCACTATGCCAGTGGAGCTGGGATAGGTTTGTGAGAAGACCCATCTTCCTTTTCGGCTCTGGCTAGTATTTTCGTTTGTTTTTTCAAACTTTTAACACCTTTTTTTTCTAATTTCTTGAAGTATATCAATAAGAACGGATGTTCATGTGTGATTCTTATTTTGTAGAGAGTTTTTACTAGAGAGGGCTGCCGACGCTAAGTGTGAATACTTTAACACTTGCTTTTCATCAAATCGTGAAGTCTGGAAGCCCCTTGAAGTACCGATTTGATACAAGCTAGTCTCAGAAAGAACCTTTGTCATTTCTTCTGTTAACTCTAAAGTTAACTGATAGAAGTTATCCAAAGGCAATTCTGGCCACAACTGGCGAGGCTTACTATATTCCATCAAATATATACATCACGAGCAAAACACCTTTCTTTCTCGCTGCAATAAAGTTTTTGGGCAATTATAACAAGTATTTCAAGAAGTGCAAATTTTACAAGAACACGACCCTCTAGCAACTATGAGAACTTACGGAATTTTGTGTCTGAAGGGAATGTAACGAAAGCTAAACATGGTTAGAAAACACCTCCCACGTCTACTAGAAACCGGGAATCCGCATTTATGCATACTAACTATGAAGCGGCCACAAAAATCGACCGGATTTTTTACTAAAATTTATTAAGTAGTATTTCTCATAGAAAATACAATTAATATAAAATAGCTAGATACGGGTAACTTGTTATAAAGCATGCAGGGATAGGTATCATCGGTCCAACGGCGGAAGAAAGAAACTTAAATTAGGACAAGCTAAAATTAGTTCTATTGCAAACATATTGCAGATAAAAATGTTGCCCAACTAAGAAAAGCTAAACTTTAATCCAGAATCTATATGGTGTCAGCTCTCATTTTAATTGATATTGGAATATACAGCTTCCACTGCAACAAATCTTTATTCTTAGTGCAAGAGAATTCTTGAACTACATATCCTACAGAACCCTTAGTAAAGAGCCCCTGTCGGGTAAGAATTATCTTTCTAGAATATTGTGCCAAAGAATCAGTTGCTGACAGGGATTTGGTCTATGAAATTAGAGCACATTCTTTTATCTTACTTTTACTATATCATTAATTTTTTCATATATTCAGCGCCATCAAGATTATATCAAGGAAGTCACAAAATAGTTACAAAATGTTCACTCGTCTGCATTTTTTATATGTCCAACACGTACTACTATTGAAATAATGTCTGTGCTTAGCTTAATTCCTTTTTGTATTTCTATGAGCAAACATTTTTTTTATACCTGTACTTTTTTGATAAGCCTTTTCTATTTCTAACCAGATTTAAGAATGTATCTCGGATACCAAGAAATTGGTCACTGGGATAAACTTGAAAAGAGCTAGACAATCGCACAAAAACTAGCTAATAACCAAGAACCGAAAAGCTGCTGTGAAAAAACGGAAACAAAACCATGAGATTTGGGCAACTGTGAACTAATAATGCGGTTGCAAATAGAAAAACATAGAGTGTATCCTGATGACTTTTGTAAGCAGAGTTTGGATCTCTATGCGTTATGAAATATAAATAAAGAAACAAGAAATAAGACAAAGAAACGAGTTCCTAATATGTGCTCAGCCCAATTCTTCCAAATAACTTTTTTTAAATGTAAAATATTTGCTCTCGGGATCCAGGACCTTTGGTGTGAACGAGGTTCTGCATCTATTCGTTTCTTTGGTGTTACGATATGTGTAAAACTGTGGCCGGAAATTGCTAGGTAGACCATTTTTGGGAGGGTTGGTTCGGGTTATCCATTGAATCTATAAGCATACTAGAAGATGTTTTTTATGTACACAATGAGAAATCAGGGGCAAAAAAGTACGAACTTTTTTTTAATAAACAAATTCCATTTTGTTTCTCTACTCCCAGCTATAACATATTTAGCAAAACTTTTATTCATTCATTTAAATTTGGCCCAACCATTTGCAGTGAAGACATTTTGGGAAAAAGTAATAAAGTAGTAGGTGTAAGAAAAGTTAATTTCGAGAGATCTTATCAACATATAGGGTTGAAATTAGAATTAACGTCTAGAAAATTGACACTTTTTGAACAGGAGTCGTGATTGATTTTCACATGAACAAAACAGAGTACGTAAAAGTTGATGATACATTGAATAGTTTGACGTTAATCAAGGCGGTTAATACTACAACAACCATATTTGGGGCATTCCCAACACAATCCATAATTAAACCTCTTTGGCACTAAAAATATATCGTAACAAAGAAAATTCATGTTTCATTTTGCTCGCATAATATAGAGAGCTGCCCTTGGTTGTTTGAAAGGAGATGTCATGTAATACGTACTGATGTTCAAAGTCAGCACTATGTCTAGTATTCACCCTAGATCTGGACCAACACAATCAAATTGCATACTGCTGATAATCTTGAATTTTAGGAAAGGCCTTACCTTAATCTTCAATTCACCTGTGCTTTGGTTTTAATTTGTATTGAATGTTATAAATCGTCACATATAGTAATAATGGAACTATGATAGTTGGATCATGTCCAAGAATCTGGGAATTAATTTCCAGTACAAAATTGTGTATATAATTTTCTAAATAATGACTATGTTAGAGCAAAACCGAGAATGTCAGTTACAATCAGAAGCTTTGATCATCGAACATCTCATTTCCTGTAGAGGAACCTCTCTATTAAGAGTGAGGTTACTACAAATTTCTTTTTCAAAAGATCCCCCTCAATGCTTTGCTTAAGTAGGTGCTTGTTCATTTTAACGGAGTTACAATGAAGTCGTGAATCTAAGCTTTATTATCAAAAAACAGTTTTGAATAAAATTGATGAGGAAAGTAAAGTAAAATTCTAGCAAAATTATGAAGCCAGAATCGCTGGGTATTGCCATATTTTGAAAACAACACTCTAGTCCAAGAAAACAGTAAACTCAAGTACCTAGGATACACCGGTCATATTAAAGCAAGAAATAGATCCCAGTATATAATTGATTCTAGCTAAAAGTAAGTTAGCTTCTTGATCTGTAACATACATCCGTGATGGTTAAGTGCTTGAGTACCAGTGCTTAAGCTTGCTACAAGGTGATCTTTTATAGAAAAAGGTCATCACCTGCACAAGAGCATTTTAATATTTTCTTCTACTAAGAGTATGACTGATTTAGTAGAGTCGGTTAGTAACACAAGATCTCCAATGAGAAATAAACTGTTGTATTTAAGCCTGGTAAGATTTAGTACTTTAATAAACCTCCTTTTATCATCGTGAGAATACATTCTTTTCCCCCTCGCTGCCATTTCGTTGATCTCCAACTTAAAGTATGAACAGAGCATAACCTTAAAATGAAAATTCCTAAAAGAAATGATTATTAGTTTAAGCAAATATAGAACATATGAGTTGCCTTAGATGGTTACATTATGTTCCAGTTCACCATATGGGACATATTATTTAGTGTCATGTCTCTGTTTACCTGGCAATGGACACTGTTGAAAAGGCAATGGAAGGACTTGATTACCTTCTTGAAGCGTCTTATGTTCATGTGCGCGACCATTTCTAGATCATAGAAAACTATGTTGAAACCAAAAAAGGAAAAACTAAAAGTTATGTGCTCTGCCAGGCTGGTGCTCTATCAGTTTGATTTCGCTGAGTCATGTGCAAGCTAGGCCTGGGACTTTAAAATGACGTGCAATACCCTCGTGTTTAGTTGAAGTTATCACAGTCCCGTAGCCAAATTTCCAAGTTTGATACAAGTAGCTTGGGAAATTAAGATAAGGACTTGATACAAAAGCAGATAACCAAAAAATGAATTGGCTTTGTCTCCAGAGTCTGTATTTATGAATATATGAATTTGGAAATGACTCCTTTTGCTTTATCTCCCCCACAGAGTCTGAGCTGTGGGCGTGCCCTGAAGCTTCAACACAAAGATAAGATTTTCAAGCTCATTTTCTATAGAAATAACAGGGAAAGTAATAAGGAAAAAATCAGAAACCTCTTTGTCAAGTGGAACAAGAGCGTCTACTTCTGTTAAAAGCTCTTTGCTTATCTGTAATAACTTTTTGCTTTTTTCTGATGTTTTGTGAGAATTAGCATAGTGAACAGATAAGCATGAAATTGGCGTCGTATGGCTAATTATCTAATTTTGATTAATGATAGGTAATGCTAAATTTTTCTAAAAAACGTTTACATATATTACCGCTAAGCATAACTCAGGATTTATTGGCAATATGAATTAACGGTAACTTATTGGAACATATGATAAGTAGAATAAATAGCGGCATATTCTAATATTTTGTGTGATACACCAAACTTGAAACTTTCTCTTCCTACTTGAAATTAAAACCATATGAAATTTAAACAGCAGTTTTTTCAGTGAAAAAAGAAACATCATTATAATTAGTGAGGTTTTTCATTTAGCAACAAACCAAGCTATGAATGTAGGAAATTTAGAGCTAATTTCATATTTTTGGAGTTTTTGCCCACCTGAGCTTGCCAATTACTTTGGACTCTTGCTATAAATGCCAAGTTTGATTCCAAAGTGCAAAAAATTGGTTAACTGAGTTATTTTAATGTCAAAGTAGAGGTTTTCGATATACTTGTAATATTTTCAGTGTCAAGTCTCCATTAAGCTGGATACAGATTGTTTGTTGTAGGTAAAGCGGAGTTGGGAATTATTAAACAATATATTTTCATTATTAGAAAAGGTGGAAACCTGAGTCAATAGGTTAAAGAACCCAAAAGGTAACTTTAAAAGGTTTCATAGGCTCATCTATGTCGTCACGTTCATTCTGAACATAGAGATTTGTTCTGACATATTTTCTTTCCTCTGTATTGAGAACCTAAAGTTGAAAATAGTTTTTAGAGCCGACACTGCTTATTTGAGAAAGTTAAGTCTAATTTACACTACACAGTTAATTGCATTTTAGGAGCTCTTGCAGCTAGTGTTCCAAAGATCCATTTAAGTTTCCATGAAATAAGTTGTAGCTGAGGTACAAGAATTTCTATATAATGGCTCTACAGGGCTTCCGCTACCGCAAATGAATATTGATTGGTTCTAAAATTTAAGTTCAGCTTAAACAATGTGCTTCATTGCATTTCAAAAGTTTTACAGAGAGCACTCTGCAGTTGTGTTTTAGGATCTGTGAAACTAAGTTTAAGTCGCGAAAGAGGCATTTCTTGACGAATAATGATGCGAAATTTTGCTGTCACTTAAGTGTTCTCTGTATCTTGGCACTTTTCTGTTTTGCGCAAATAGTGGAAAACATTCTTTAAAATTGTCTTCAACAAGTACTCTGGGTAGGTATTTATTCTTTATTAATCTTTTTCAAGGTGTGTTGAAGCCAGTTCAGTTTGTTGGTTAGCCACAGTAATCACAAGATTTGCACATCTAAAAACTTTCAAGTGATGGTGGTTGGAGCGAGTAAGGGGATACAATACATTATCGAGCCACGATTCTTAAA
Organism: Labyrinthula sp. Ha; assembly: GCA_015227615.1. NCBI lineage: Eukaryota > Bigyra > Labyrinthulida > Labyrinthulaceae > Labyrinthula > Labyrinthula sp. Ha. Next base: position 240,585 of record JAALGZ010000044.1, on the reverse strand, counting down.
AAAATATTAAATCAGGAAAAGATTCTTGGACCTCCAAGAATCAGCGTGCTATTTTTCTTACCATTACTACCGTTCATGTCACGATCCATCAAAGATTCCTTTATGGTAATAACGGTTAGCGAAACAATACAAAACTTTATCCCGATATTTGCCGCTGAGCATGAGAGCTAAACCAAGGTTTACAAGTTCATATCTTTGTTCGCCAGTGTTATACTGAGGTATGCAACATACTTATTAACTAATACCCCGTACAAAAATGAACACACAGACAGTCTTGTAATTTTGTAGAGTGTTGAAATAGCTTTTTGAATATGAAACTAAGCTTTAAAAAGTGACGTTGTTCAAAATGCAAAGTAAAAAAAAGAGAAATATGCAGTTAGGAGTCGACCTAAGCCATTGAAGAACGTCTTAACCTCTTTATGCTTAGTTTATAATTAGACTTAGTACCTAGCTATCTACAGAGGTTCACAAGCAATGTTGTGTACGAGTAAAGAGACCAGAGTATTAGGTAACTGGATTATGAAGGACTGAAAGATATGAATCTTTATCTTTTTGTATTTATTGGGAAATAACAAATTTTGAAGGAAATATGTATTTTTATTATATTATATTATTATTTATACAATATCAAAATAAACAATTCTATAATAAATAATATCATTTAAAATATTATAAAATAAAGAATGTCTATTTTAATTATTTGTCAAAAATGTGTATTTTTTATATTGCGGAAAATATAACTTTTTGCGGAAAATAATGAAAAATACCAGTTTAATCCCAAATATTTAATTGCCCAAAATATACATTTAGAAATTCTACAAACAAAATAAACACAAAAATGACGCAGAGACAAAGTTATGAAGCATTTCTATCAGCAAATACAGCAAAAGATGTAGTATCTACATTTGAAACTCTTGTAGAACTCACAAATTCTCAAGATATACTTGGTCTACCTCGTTATACTATTCTTAGTACACAACTTCCACAATACCTGTCTTTTCGTCAAAAACAGATTTTTAAAGTTCTAAATTCTGAAATATCAAAAAGAAAAAAAACAGTTGAAAATTACTTAAATACTTCTCTTGAAGGAAGTCAATTAAATAGTAATGAACATATTATTGTTTCTGGTGCTGGTCCATGTGGTTTTAAAGCTGCTGTAGAATGTTTACTATTAGGTAATAAAGTTACTATAATAGAAAAAAGAATGGAATTTAGTAGAGTAAATATTTTAACTCTATGGGAACAAACTATGAATAGTTTAGTTGATTTAGGTGCAAAATATTTTTATCCTAGATTAAAAACGAAAGATGTAGATAAAAATTCAAAATTACATATGGGTACAAGAGAAATACAACTTTGTTTATTAAAAACTTTTCTTTTACTAGGTGGAAGAATAAAATATGGATATGAATTATCAAATATTCGTTTACCTTTAGAAAATGGAAAATATTCAGTAGTTTGTATTGGTATGAATGAGGATATACAAAAACAAATGCTTGATGAACAAGTTGATCCACTTTCTTTTAAAGTAGATCATAAAGAAAATTATGATATTACTTTTAAGTGTAATATGCGTTTTTCACCAAAAGTAGATGAAAGTTTATTTATATCACATAATATTGTTGATTTAGATAATGAACAAGTTGGTTTTTATGATGAAAACTTTGGTTTATTAGAATTAAAAAGAACTTCTTTAGGTAAAAGAAAGATAGCTTTAAGTTGTATTGAATTTGATGCACTTATTTTAGCAGAAGGTGAATGGAGCTCAACTTCAAGAAAACTTGGTTTTGATAAAGTTGTTGATAAATTTAGTCAAGCTATTGGTTTAGTTATAAATTTAGAATATAATGATAAAAATAAAATAGAAAAAAAACTAAGAGAGTTTAATGTATCTAAAATAAATGCAGATTGGAGAAGTTCACCACTTAAAGTATATATTTTTTATATATTTTTTATTATTTTTTTAGGCTTTAAATGAGTTTATTAGTTGTGAAAATATGGAATATTTACGTGGTTCAACACATTATATTGTTATTACAATATCTTTATCTTCACTTGTGAAGAATAATATTATTACATCTGCACATTATTCTCCTGTTTTGGATAAGTCTAATGTAAAAACTGAAAACTTATTTAAACTTGCTAGAAAAATATCTTCTGCTGTTGGAATTCCGGAAACTTGTTCTTTTACTAAGAAAAATCCAGTTCAATTATTTGATTTTAGTGCTCGTGCACGTGCAGTTAATCCACATATATTTTTAACTATGAAAGAAAATAAAGTACAAGTAGAAAGTATACCTTCTAATAATAGTATACCTGTATTTCCTATTGGAGATACTTTATTTGAACCTTTTTGGCCACAAGGATTAGGTTCAAATAGAGGTTTTCATGGAGCTATGGATGCAATATTTAGTTTAATGGTTATGCAAAGAAAAAGTTTAATTGAAGGAGATAAAGAAAGAAGGTTTTCATATAGTTGTATGAATCAAACTGGATGGAGAAATAGTTATTCAATAAATGAATATGTATTATGGGATATAGATCCAATAAATAGATATTTACCAGATGTACTTCGAGATACAAGAGAAAGAGGAAATGTTGAAATACCTGAAAGGTTTATTGGTGTAGATTTTAAAATGAGAAAAGAAGCTTTATTAAGAAAATAATTATAAAATATTCCACTTTTTTTCAAATGCGTTTGTTAATCTACTTACAGCATATGCAGCTGACAAAGGATATTCACTTAAAGATATATCTTTATGTGAATAATTAGGTGATAAAAAGCCATGTGCAAAAGCACCAAATATAAATACATATGGTTTCTTATCATTCAATTCTTTAACAAAAGTATCTATTTCAACTAATTCACCTTTCATAGTTGTACTAAATACAATACTATTAGGTGGAAGATGTTTATGAATAGGTGATTTTATTATTTTCATAAGTGGTTCTGAATTTTCTTCTATTGGTTGTATTTTTAATTTATGTAAAAGTTGTGTTATTAAACCAGAAAAACGTTTAAAAGTTCTTGGAATACGTATTTTGTTACTTACTGTAAAACATATATTATTATTTGTTCTTACAAATATTTTTAAATATCCACTTTTATTTAAAGGTGAATCTAATAAAGTTAAAAGTATTTGATGAGTTATATCTGGTCTTGAATTTTCTGGTTTTTTATTCAATTTTTTATGTAAATATAAGTGGTCATCACAATTAAGTAACTCAAACTTACCCTAAAGACTTAAGAATTCAAAGAAAATATACTTTAGATGTTTTAACTGTTTCTAATGTTGCTTCTTCAAGGATTACAATTACTTCTCTATGCTTTCCATATTCTAATTTTTGTTTCTTTGATGAATTTTTTTCATCTGGATCTCCATTTATTTTATTTCTTTTTGTCATTCTTTTTTATTCAACCAATCAAATCAATCAACCAATCATATTAAATACGAAATAAAAACGATCATTTTGTTTTAATATATAAGAATATCAACCAAATATAGAACCTTCCATAATCTTTTTATTCTCTTCCAAAAACTCAATTTCATGATCAGATGGTGTACAAGCCATACTTACGACTTCTTTTTCAAATATTTCTGCAAACTTTTCCCACTCTTTCTCGCTAAATACTTTTTTTACTTGTCCATTATATAATATACGTACTTCAACTTCTTCACCTTTCCATACTTCAATAATTATGTTTGCACAATATTCTGGCCAATCGCCATCAAAGATATCAAATGTATATAATAAAGGCACTATTGTTGTATCATGTCCACAATATAAAGCAAACTTTTTATCATATCCATAAATACTTTTTTCTTTCTTTTCTTCAATTACATAATCCACATGTTCAACAAGTTCAGAAACAAATTCACCAATACTTGCTCTAAAATTTTCTTTTTCTTTTTCTTCATATTCTAAACTTACTTCTTTTCCATAATATACACTAATTTGTTCAACGCCAGCTTTATTTAACTTATTTAATACTTGTTCTTTCATAGCATATTCTAAATTTCCAAACTCAACTCCATCCAGCCATTTTTTATGTGCAGATATTGAACTTGCCCAATCTCTTAAAGGTATAAAATCAAATTTTGGACTTGTAAGAACTAATTCTTTTGCTAATTCTTTTCCAATACCTTTTTCAACTTCTTCAAATAAAGAAGAAAACTCATTCTTTGTATTTCTTCTTACAAGTTGTCTAAAATGTTTTTTACCTTTTGCAATAAAATATCTTAATCTTTTACACCTTCTATGATTTGGATACATTATTTCTTCTTTTGTTTTCATTGTTTTTACTTCAACTGTTTTTTTTTCATCTCCAATTAAACCACCAAGTACTCCACTTAAAGTAGCAACACAACGAGCTACATTTGTACTTCTAGAATATAAATTATCTAAAATATTTTCTTCATTTATATTAAGTATATTTAAATATTTATCTTTTAATATTTTTCCTAATTCATTTGCTTGTTCAGCACCTAAATCTGTTAATTGTCCTTTTCTGCAACCACCTAATAAACGAGATTTAGATTGGTGATAATCAACTGGGGAAAAAGGACGAGGTTTATTTGTATGAAGTTCAGTTACGTTTATTGGTTGAAAAAAATATGGATGATGATCAAAAGCAAGACCAGGAGGACGATTAAGAAAGTAGCAGAGAGGAAGAGGATGTTTTTCCAAAGTTGGAGAAGAAAAAACAGGAGTTCGAGCTCCGTGTCTAAATATTGCGACTACTTTTTCAAGTTGTTTTGGCTTTTCAGAGGATTCAAGGTGAGTCGGAGATGCTTCGTGTAAATAGGTAGTAAAATAGGTAAGTGTGGAGATTGCTGTTAAAGAAAGAAGTGGTTTTTGCATTTTTTTCTTTTGTATTTGTATTTGTTTTTGTTTTGAGTTTGTTGTGTTAGTAGTATGTGGTATTTAATATATTTAAGTACTGTAGTCAATATATTTATTAATTTACGCAAACTTAACCATACCGTTTTTGTGAACTCACCGTAGTTTCTTAGCAGCATAGAAATGCTACCGGTTTTCTACCAGTAATATGAATTTACTGTAGTATTATACTATAAAGTTTGTGCTAAGGTCATACCGGTAGCTTTCATGTTGATATTAAGAAACCCAACACACACAAAATGACACGGTTTGTGGAATATCCTTATCAAAGACTACAAGAGCTCTAAAACTTAAGATATATCTAAAATATTTCTCAATAATTCTTGATTCTATACCATAAATTTCTGAAAACACTCCACTGAATTAGAGTTCAGCGAAGAATTGGCTCTAGTGCCTCCCCATATGTTTTGACTCTTTATCAAAAATATTGAACAGTTAGAATTGCATAGGAAAAGTTATACTGAGTTAAGTTTAGAGTAGTATCATTGTAAGAACCTTTCAGCTCTAGCCATTAGTACCAATTTTAAAAAAAATCAAGAATATTTTAACTAAGCTAGTGTAAATTTAAAACAACAAGCATATATGTCATACCTCTAGGATTTCCACTTAGGTTTGTATCTGTTTATTTACCTTCAACCGTTCCAGTCTGCTGCAAGCACACTGCAAATATAGTTCTACACAGCTGGAGAATAATTTATCAAAATGTTCGTTATTTATCACTTGTTTTTAAGACTTATTCGCTCTCTAGTTATACTCATAACTTGTTGGATTTTACACTTTGTTGTTGATCTAATCCTTTTCTACTTCATTTATTTCTTTCGGACCAAGGTAAACCCATGTTTACTTACTGAGCAAAATGATATACTGCTCAAAAAGATCAGAATTATTGTTTATGCCTTTTGATTTTTCACATGTGTTCTTAAATAGATTCTAGGGTACTTTCTTAAGCGAAGAAGCAAAATCCAAATGCGATAATATTGTGTTATATTCAAGATGTTTTATATAAAATCAAACTAGTTCGAAATTCGGATAATTATGTATCAACATTAAAACTGGTTTATGAAGTATGAGTTAAACTCATACTTTAAAATATAATTTATTTCATAAACCACAGTTCTACAATTTGAAGTTGTATCCATATCAAATATTTTGAGTTAACCAGAGCAGTTTCAATTCCGAATAAATGGAGCTTAGTTTTCATTTTTGAAATATATAAAAAATTAATACTTTGGGTTTAAATTGTATATAAAGACCCCATTAACAATGAATTTCCCTTCCTCTTCCATTTTTACTTTGAAATATCTTGTTCCCTGGATAACCTGTAAGGAACAAGGGTTTACAAAATAAGTTTTTTGAATTATTATACATTCTATTAGCACTAATCCAAAAAAACTCTTTTAATGTAAAACCATTTATAAATATATTTCAATTCCTCTTTTTAATTGTTTTGTATAATAGAGTTAATATAACATTAGTTTTTAATGAAAAGAAGAGTATTATGCAAATTTCCCAAAATAATGACTAAAATGAAAAACAACAGATATTTTCACTGAATCAACTTGAAATCAAATTCGCAAAAAAAACAAAAAAGAGAGAAAAAACACAACACCTTCTTACCAAACACGCAATCCCCTTGATTTTGGAGTGTACCCTAACTAATTATCTTCATCTCTTTGATTAATAACTTAAAAATTTGTCAAACTATCTTACTACTGAGGAGAATATGAGCTGCTCGCTATGCAAACAAAAGAATAATAAACCAACTCAAAAACAGTCACAAAAAGATATTTATTTTAATTGCACAACTTGTAAATTATCAATATGCTCAAATTGTACAAATTCTACCCATAAAATATGTCCAAATTGTTCTTCTAAGTTACAAAATTCACCAAGACGTAAGAAAAAAACATATCATCATCAACTTAATAGCTCACCAAAATCAACAGATTCAAATATAAATTTTCATGATTTACAAAATGTTAGAGTTGTAAGAAATAATTTAGTTTATATTATTGGTTTATCTTGTTCAATATCAAATGAACAATTATTAAAATCAAATAGTTATTTTGGACAATATGGAAAAATAATAAAACTTGTTATTTCAAATAATACAAAAGTTTCAAAAACTTGTTCTGTTTATATAACTTATGAAAAAGAAGAACAAGCAAAAAGTTGTATTACTGCAGTTAATGGATATATTTATGATACATATATATTAAGAGCTTCAAATGGTACAACAAAATATTGTCATGCTTTTCTTAAAGGAATACCTTGTACAAATAATGATTGTTTATTTTTACATAAATTAGCTGAAGAAAATTTAACTTTTACTAAAGAAGAAATGCAAAGTTCATCAAAAACATATTTTCCAGATATACCAAAATTAAATGAAAAAGAAGAAAAAGAAAGTTTTGATGGAGTTGAAATATGTTGTTTACCACCAAAAGGATATGATTCAAGTTGGAGACCAGGAAAAGAAAAAAAAATATTAGAAAGAAAAGATAATATTAATGTTTGGGAAAATAAAAAAGAAATAAAAAAAATACTTAGTAAAGAAGAAGAAGAGTTTGATTGGGATGAAATGTGGAAAGAAGTTGAAGGTTTAAAAGTAGAAAATATAGAAAAAAAAGATAAAGAACATAGAAAAAGTTTATTAAGTTCTTTAGGTGGTATTGAAATATCTGAATTAACTGGTTTTGATAAAGAAGAAGAAATTAGTGTTGGTGCAATTGGATATGAAAATGATAATTGGGAAGAGATAAAAACACCAAAATTTTATAACTATAATACAAAACCAAAAAAAGAATATTCTTATAGCTATAATAAATATAATACTTTATTAAAACAACCTATCAAAAATCCGCAAAAAACATATTTTACAGAATATAGAAATATTGAACCAAGAAAAAAAAATAATAAAAATATTTCAGAGTTTAATAAATATTCACCTATTTTAGAAAGGACAAATTCTATGTATGAAGAAACAAATTTATTTACAAGAAATAATTCTGAATTACCAAGATATCAAAGTATTCAAAATAATGTAAACGAACTTTCTTCAGTAAATATTTATAAACAAAGAAGTTTTAGATTTGAAAAAGAAAAGAAAGAATTTGAATTTAGATAACTTTACAAATTATATTCTAATACTTTTACTTTTGTTTCAAGCTCTTCAATTTTGTCCTTTTGTTTTTCAATAAATAATGTAAAATATTTTATTTCCTCTTCATAAAATTTAACCTCGTCTTCTAAGTTCTCTTTCTTTTTACAAATTTTCAAAAACATTTCTTTCATTAACTTATTCTGATCTTCAATTGAAATAATAACAGGAAGAAACTTTGTCATATTAATACTTAGAAAACTGTTTAAAGTATAACCTTTAAGAAAACTTAACTTTAAAGAGTGCTTTTCTTTTTGACCATCCTTTTGACTAGGAGATGTTTGTACAAAGTATTGCAAGTAGGTTGAATTTGAAGACAGGGGAAAGTGAGAAATACGAGGTCTATGAATTATTTTTATTGCAGGAAAATTTGCAAGAGTTGATGCTAATGAATATCTTCGACGAATGAGTTTGAAAAGTGTTTTCAAATGTACTTTCATTTTGATTTATTTTCCGGGAATAAATATTGGTGATAAGTGATGACGTGGCATTAATGTTCTAGATAGGAAAAAAACAATATTAGTGAGTTAAAGAAAAGTACAATTTCCAAACAGAAGTAGAGAATATATTTATAATAACCAAAGTAGAACCTAAAAGAAAATTTCATTCCAGCACCTATAACTCTTCCTATTTTTTCTATGATTTCATTAGAGGTATACATTCATGATTTGCTAACATCTCTTAAAATAGTTTCTTTTGAACTGATACTGACATTAACCAAACATTATAGTGATTTTTAAACAACAAGTGAATAGTTTGAGAATTAAACTACCTCATATTCTTTCAAAATAAAAGGTTTTCTCTAATCTTGATCAACGAGAAGAAGCACTTTGTGCCGTGTTGAGACAAAATAGATTGCTTAGCCGTCTCCTTTTTGCAGTTGGTTGAAATAGACATAGCCTATCGTGAACACAAATAAAGGTGTGGCATTTAAAAATGTTTCAAAATTAGAAAATTTATATGGCTTTAATATCTTAGCGAGACTTGAAATAATTTGGAACTCTGGGGTCCTACGTAGTAAATGTATAACGTAGTACTGTGTGGTGTATGTACACTTTCCCGCAATGATAACATATGTATCTTCTTTTATCCGTCTTAAGCTTCTATAAGCTATGTTCTATGGATATATTATACTTAAAATATTCAAATTACCATAGTCTTATTATTCTAAGCAAAAACTAGTTTAAGAATCTAATTGTAATAAAGGCCAAGTGCTATCTTTACGTACCCGAATTGTACATGCCTCCACTTAAAAATCCAACTTAGAAGAGAGTTTTCTGAACATATTAAGAAAACTTTAAGTCACCGTAAGTTTTAATTGTTTTTTATCAATATATACTATTCTGGAGTAGGGGGTATTCTGAGCTTAAGCAACTAGGTCAAACCACTTGTTTCGCAGTACTATAACATTCTTTCTTCTTTACGATAAATAAGCTTACTTCTCTTGCGTTGAGATATTATAAAGTGTGATAAATTGGTAATTTTATATCAATTCCATAAAAGCACGGATTAGATTTTCTACCTACTGATTAAGTTATTAAATATGTCAATGTCTTGAGGATTGTACGTTTAAGCCTTGCATAAGATTTAAAATTTCAAAGAGTTTTCTATAACAACTAGCTTTAATAACTATTTCAAGCTAGCCTATAAATATGGATTTAGCTATGCAAACCTTAACACTCTGCATAGATACTAAATTCTAGAACAAAAATAAACAGAATCTTCATGATTCCCAGAAGCGATGTTAATATTTCTCTTCCTAAAATTATAACTGTGAGCAGAGATTATCAACTATCTACAGTTTTCAGGATATAAAAACTGTTTATGCCTATTTTGAATCTTAGAAGGTTTGTTTCAAAACCCATTGCACAAACTAAAGTCTTATTTGAAAAAGTATTTAGCAGCAGAGCACGGTCAAATCAAAAACAAGAGACCTATTCTTAATTCCTAGAGATAAGAACAAATAAATAAGTGTACAAAGTTAGTAATTGATTAAATGATTGGGTCATGAAGAAATCATTTTACTTCTTTTTTCAACGATTTTTATAAGAGTATATGAGGAGATAAGTCAACAATCGTCCGAAGATTTCTGCGAAAGGGACGTGCTTTTAGCGCAATTATTTGGGCTATACGTTGACAAGAAGGAAGATGCACACAATATTCAGTTTGTAGAAGACAGTTCTAAGATTGTAAAAACTATTTTAAGCCTTAAAACAGTAAACTATTATCTTGTAGCTTTCTCATTTACTGTTTGCATCCGGAATGAGTTTTTAAGTAACGAGCTACTTCCTTATAGACAAAAATCTGCAAAAAGTCTAATCCTTACGAGAATACTTTTTGCCTATAACCCTAAGCCCTGTTTGAATATTAAAAATTGAGATATATAATCTAACTTGTATACTACAAATATACTTTCTCTATTACTGATGTATCTCCTAGAATATTTCTCCGTTGCAGTGATGCACATTCACTTGTGTCCACCCCAGTATTCCAATTACCTATTTTTGAATTATTATTTTGCAGAATACATAGCCACCATGAAATATTCTTAAGAAGCGATTTTAGTTTGTTAGACGAAACCCTCCATAGGAATATTTATGCATCTTGCTGTGGACCTTATTAGGGTGAAACTTCAGCCTTGAAGGTATACTAGCTCATACATAAGTTTTATAGAGAAGTACTATTGGCCAATACATATTCAAGTATTTCAAATATATTCTAACATTTCTTATATAATTAATACTTCATCAGCTGCCAGCGAGACCCCAGAATTTTGATCTTTACTTCGATAAAACAGGTTCTTGGCCGTTAGCAACGAATTGGTTCCACGGTCTTATGAATTTAGCACAGCATCACTGTCATGACTTGTGTATCACATGCACTTATATACTATAGAAATTAAACTTAGATAGAGTTCTGAAGAGTTATCTTTTTACGTTCTTTATTAAATGCTTATTCTAGTCACTGTATGTATCGACGAATGAACTGGTCCTCTTAACTTTGTCACAAGAGTGGAACGATATTTCAACTAACTAAGCAAAGTTCTGGGCCCATCAACATCCCTTTCCATATTTTTTCTCTAGTCATATGTTATCCTTGAATCAGTGAAGACCGGGACTTTGTCTAACCATAAAAATATGAGCACGATTAGAAAGGGGATATTCAATGTCAGAATCAGAAAAAATAGTTCTGATTTAAGCAACAAAAAGAAAATAATTCCAGTAATGAACTCAATTAAACTAAAGTCTTTTCTAAGCAACATATGAGCTTATTAACAGTTGCTTCTTATTTAGAATAGCCTTGGACCTCATCAAACATCATATAAGTAAGAAAATATATTCGTTAACTCGTCAGTTGGTTTATCCTGCCTTCAGAGAAAGGTAGATCACTGAGTTAATAGTAAAATTTGACCAGTCCTCGGTATTATAGGAGTTAGAAGTCAAACCTGGTATGAACTGACATCAATATAAAAACAGTCAACTGCTGTAACTAGCAGAATATAATCTCACTGACTGCAGTGCAAATTATTCTATTGAAACCTCGGTCAACACTAATGTAAACTATTTTCTGATTGGCTAGGTTCCTTTTACTCTCTGCATACACTGGTAGTATACTCATTGTGATATTATGACGCTAGGAAAATGCATATAATCCTAGCTTCTGAATGAACTGGTGATAATACTCTTTCAAACAGGCTTACCTTGGTAGCAGAACCCATCATCAGAACAATGTTATGTGCTTAAAAAGAAAATTAAATCCAACTAATATTTTATGTAATGAGTCACCACTAGAAGAGAAAATAGGAAGCGTCTCAACTAATAAAATGCTTTAAGGCAGGAACATGATAGCTTTGAAACCGCTAAGTTTTCTCTAGGTTTTCATTTCTGTAGCCATCACTTATATAGTTTCATACATACCAGGACAATGTGCATCTATCCTTTAATCTTAAGTTTAGTCCTCTATAAATAAATGGTATACATACTGAGATAGCATCTAAAGATGAAATGGAACACCTTTAGCAAAATAATTTTTCTGTTCATTATTGAACAATATTATAGAGTCAAGGACTTCCCTGCCAGTGCTCGGGTATGAAAACTAAGAAACTAGAAAAATAAAAGAAAAATGTTTGGGTCAACTCAGTGACCATCCTAATATATTTAGGGAACCCAAGTGTTGGTTTCGTAAATGAACTCTGGAGAAGAGCAATAGAGCTGATACCGTGTTAAGGTGGTGGCATAGTTCTTGTACGAATCTGTATTTTCAGAGCTATTGTCGATTTAAAAAACATAAAGTACAACTGCTGCACAGTAAGTTAACCACTGATACAGACAGAATAATTTCATTTTCGTGATTTTGCTCATTTGCCCAATAGAAGCTGCGAACTAATAGGGGTGCACAGACAAGGGTAGTTAAAAGGGCAACGGTCTAGTCCTAAAAATCTACATCTTAAAGATAACTTTTAACAGTTTACCACAATTGTAACTCATTCTTTCTTGAGGTAAGCCAAGTGAAAAAATCCCTTAGTTCTTGTAATTTATTCATACATAATTCTTGACGACTAGTTCAGAGACTTGAACTAACATAGTGAAAAATCTAATTTTCCCAATTAATAATTAAATAAATCAAAAGTTCGTGTAGTAGTTTCTTGGACTGATTCATCATAAGATCTTTTTATTTTTGTATTACCTATGTTCAATACAATATTGGTGACTAATCTTATTATCATTGGCTGCCTATTGTTTCAATTCCAAGTCAATCACAGTATGACATTACCATAGAATTTCATGGCCAAAGGAAAACGAAAACAACACAAGCACCCTAACCGGAATAAACAAACACTTGTTGTAGCTAACCCAACATCACATACCTTCTTAACTACCCAAGAACAAAAACTTTCTAAAACACTGCATCTAGGTCTCTATAATAACAAACAACGTCTTCTATTTGTTGGTGAAGGTGATTTTTCCTTTTCTGCTGCTTTATGTACATCTTTTGGTGGTAATAATATTGTTGCCACATCATTAGATAGTAAAAAACTCTTAAAACAAAAATATTCATCTGCAATAAAAAATACAAAATTAATAAAATCTACAGGTGGAAAAATATTTTATTCATTTGATGTAACTAAAATACATCATTTTAATTATCTTGCCCAAAATATTCCACATTTTGATATCACGATATTTAATTTTCCACATATTGGTGGATCAACTAAAAAAGATGTATTTGAAAATATTTCTGTACTGAAATTATTTGTTGATTGTATTTATTCTTCTAAAATAAGTTCACAAATTCATATTACTCTTAGAGATAATATATTTTATAATTCATGGAAAATAAAAGAAGTTTTATCACAAAAGTATAAAGTACAAGTTCAAAATGTTGATTTTTCTCCTTATACTGAACTTGGATATAAAGAAGTAAGAACAAATCCAGCAGCTAGAGAAGCCCCTGAGATAGATAAAATAAAAACTTATTCAATAAAGTTAAATTAGTTTCTATCACAGCCTTCAAATGCAAGATCGATATTCAGCTGTCCGCTCTTTACAAGTTCCTCCTGAGGAGTATCATTGTTTTCATTCATAGCTTCAACTTCTTCGAAATCTCCAACATATTCATAAGATTCATCTACTTTCTTGAATATCCAAGGGAATTTTCCAGGTCCTTTATTACGTATAGCTTGAAGTTCTTGTCGCAGTTCCTTTTGGGACACAGCGTCTACTTCTTCAAGTACCAATTTATGTGCCTCAAAAATTCTTCTAAGTTTTCTAAATTAAGACAAGAGATAATTTTACCTTTGGTTTTCATCGATCACTAAATCATAGGATGAACTTGTTGTCACCATAACGATATGCATATTTATCTTCTCTTTCTTTTAATTAATTTTAATTCTTGGCCATATGGCCTTATTTTCATTTTGGGCCATATAGCCTCACAAGAGTTCTCAAACAGTTCTGTTAGACAATAAAAATACATAGATATCTACTTTTTAAACAATAGTTTATTCCTTTTTTCTTCCTTTTGAAGTTTGTTATTAAATTGAGTAGTTAATTGAACTACTTGCTTATGTATTTCACTACACTCGTCTTTAGCAGGATGAGTACTTTCTGTCTTCTTAGCTAACTTCTCAAACTGCAACTTATAAAAAGGCATCCTTTGAATAGGTCTGATAAAAAAACTTCCAAGATTAAGAGTTTTCAATCCCTCACTCTTAACTCTTTCCACCTCCCAAATCTGCAAGAAATTTCTTCCTTTCTTTTTTGAGCCCCCTCGGAACATACCTAATCCACCTCCTTTATTTTTTTCCATCCTTCTAATCATTTTTGTTTTCTCCTCTAGTGTAGCCTGCATAGTTGTCAAATTAACAAAATAATTTTGTAATAATCCATGACTCTCTGTTAAAACCTTTCTAAATCCATCAACCAAGATCCCGGTTCTACCTCTTCCCTTACCCATAAGAGGCCCTTTTTGAAGCAACAAAATATTTAACTCCGCAATCAATCTGTTGGAAAACTCTCGAGCATCCTCAAGTGGTTTTCCAAACAACTGATCTATTTCATGTCCTTCCAACCTTAGAGCAACTCTAGCTTCTTCCCCATTACTTCCTGCCGCAATTTGTCTTAGAATTTTCACATATCCAGAGAAGAACTCATTCAATATTGTATTATGCTTTCTTTCAATTGTACAAATCTCATTAATAATTTCTACCTCTTCTTTCAAAGAAGTCTGTATATTCCTTCCTTGCCCATTCCTTGCTTGCAACAAGAAGTTCTCCCAACCAGGAGGAACTTGCCCATATCTCGAATTTAAGTCATCCGCAAGAGTAACAAGAAAACCACTATTTGGGGAACTCATTTCTGGTGTAGAGGTTGATGATTTCGAGTTATGACCTGAACTCTCCTGATATACAACAAACCACTGTCTTACTTGTGGAACATTCGTCGGGTCTCTCCAATCCAAAAATGCCCTTAATGAATTCCTTAAAATACTAAAATCATTTCTTGCCCAAAGTGAAAAATCAACTCTTGCATCAAGTTTTTTACCTCTTGTAAAACTGTACATTCCAAAAGGATCTTGTACTCTCTTTGCAGCTGCTCTTCCGAAAAGAGATTCAGCTTCTAAAACCAAAAGATGAAATACAGCAGAAGCAGCTCTTGCAGCAGGTCCTTGAGAAACTTCTGGATTCATCGTAATATTTGGAATTAACAACTGTGGACCAACTAAAGAAGCTAATCGTGAGGATGACTCTGACTTATCTCGAAGCAAAGCACAAAAGGAGGCTAAAGCGTCAAAATTAGTTCGAGGAAGCTTATCAAGAATAGGTCCAAGTATATGACATACTTCGTTAACTGTTGTAGAGGAGTTTAAGCGAGGGATTGTGCCAACTAGATCTGATCCTAATTCTGCGGGGATCACTTTGGGATCGGATTGAGCTAACACAAGACGCAAGGCATTTGCCCAAACTGATGGCTCAAAACTTGGGAATAGCTGCTCTAGTTCATAATAACTTGGATCATGAAACTTAGATTTGTCTATCAGTTTAACCAGGGAATCTAAAGCATAAGCAACCAGGGAGTAATCTTGTTCGTAGGTTTGAAGGAAGAGTTCTGCAGGAAACTCAGTTGTATGAGATAGCCAGTCAAGAACTAAGGGAACAAGGGGAAGTAGCCAGCTTAGCTGATCTTTTTGCAGCACAGGGGGTTTCCTAGATGAGGGTGATGCCGTTGAAGACATTTCTTATGTTTTTGTAGACAAATGTTTTTTAAACGGATAAGCCGATACCTCAAAGCGTAGACGGGACTAATTAGATTGGCCAATACAGGCATAGATTTTGAATAACCGGAAGCTAGTGAAAATTTATTGGATAATGAGAAGAAAATAGAGTTTAATAGTTAACTTCTAAGTTAAGACTTTAAGAAGTATAAAAAAAAAAGCTTCAGAGTTTTAAAACAAACGTTCTATTAACACTATGTTTCTTTTCTTTAGAGATATCCATTTTCTACAACAGCATTTAAAATGCAAACTTTGTGATTTGTAGAACCAAATTTTAGGACCTTCCTCAACACGGAGAAGCTGGTGCACTTCAATTTTTAAGTTAGAAAAAATGTTTGAACCAATATTAAAGGCTATGTTATAATTTCCACATTCTTTTACAGATTATGGCAATGTTTCTTTGATGCGAAGAGATGAAAGACAGGCACATAATAATTCGTGGTTAAATATATACTCAAGTATTTAGTTTGAACATCTGGAAATCAATCATTTAGCATCTTTTCAAGCCATTCTGGCGAAAGCTCTCTGCTAAGATTAATATGAAGAGTCTCAGCATTTACCTTGAGTAACTTCAGTTTCCGATTGCCTTTGTAGCACCTGAAATGCTGTTACGCTAAGTGATAAAACTACAGAGTTACAAAGAAAGAAAAAAACATTAACATATAGGGCTGTATTGAAGTTCATTCATTCTCCCTATTCTTGTCCTAGATGCTAGGTATATAAATACTATTTTTACTCCAGTTGATTCAGTCTTTAGGCTCATACGGTGAACGTATCTAAAAGCAAATTAAGATAAACGTGCTCTTGTCCAAATGTTACAAACAAGGAAGTCATGATAACATCAAGACTCCAATTGCAAACAACCCGTAAAAACAAAATAATGATTTTTTTAGCGTAGTTTTCATGTTTTTGGATGGTTTTTAGACTCAGATACTCCCATTTATGAATAGAACATGTTGGAAAAACAAAACGTATATGCAGCAGTTTAACTTATGATATCTGTATTCTATCCTGCAAGGAAATTGGATCTAAGATTCAAGGATCTTAAATCCAGAACCTTGTTCAAAATATTTAAGACAATAAAGTTTATTCAGTGCAACTTTGTAATTACAGAGCTTGACTCGATCATTTGGCAAAGTCTAAGTTCCGATTTAAGTATCATTTATGGAAACTCAGTAGCAGTAAATCTGCCAAGATTTTCCTATTATTACGGGGAAATTAGAGATAAAGAGTAAGTATTCATTGAGAACTCATTATGACTTCTGAGAAAATTTGTGGGGATTAAATGAGCATGCGTAAATCCTGATACCACATTGGTGGAGGAATGAATGAGAGGCTGGATATTCATTGAGGACTTCTGAGTTAGATATGCACCTTGAAACTCATCTAAAACTCAGCAGAGGAATTATATTAAGAAATTTATAAGGTGCTCTTCAGATCTTACATCGACCAGCCAAAAGGAAATTTGAGTTCGGTGACTTAGTTTTGAGGATCCATAAATTTTCAAAATTTGCTCGGAGTGTATTTGAAGTTGAAGATTCTCGGTTCTTCAACAAGAAATACTGTCCATTTTGTTTATCTAGGTACTGGTAACGTTTAGGAAGGTGTAGAAATCATAAGACCATTCAAATCGTTTTGTGAAGCGACCAGTAAGAACAACTTTCTTCAAAAAACTATTGTTGCCTGAAGTTTTTATGGAATGGCACTGATATCATAACTCGCAGAATTATTCAAGCATTTACAAATTTATCTTGTAAACACCCAGTATATGATCTTCTTATTAACTCAGCTGTGATTGCCCTCAGTTTTTCTAACTCCTTCAGACTTCTTATTTTTTTACCCCTTAAGAATCAAAGGTTTCAACCTTTAAGTCTAACTGGTCGACTGTATGAGCATATATATAGTAAGTTGAATTACTATGTCTACTTTCCTTCTCTAATATCTTCTGCTTTTGACTGCCAGGATTCGATTTCAAAAAATTCATTTAGAATGCAAAGAATTCGCTGTATATGAATAAATATAATGTTTTTTATACTCTTTTGTAATTTTAATTATTGCTATTAGGATGAGTGGTCGATGAACATCTCATTAGCAATAATACATCTAAGTTAAACCAGCTTCAAAATATCTGCATATATGTTTCATCACGTTCCAGTATGTAAAAACTGTGATTTGTCGTTTCAAAAACTTCGTTTAATATAATTGGTTGTGAAACTGTTAGGGAACAGGGAAGGAATCCACAGCTAAACTTATACATTATTAAAAGTGAACTTTAGATATTCTTGCTTATTTGGTACGCTCCCACGGAGTAATATAAAACTAAAAAAACTACCTAATATTATTCGCAGGTAATTGTACTTTTTGCTGCAGAAAAAATTTCAATCGTGTGTACCATTTTTATTCTTATATTGACCATGGTATCTGTTAAGTAAATTGAAAGAAATGTTTGGAGATGGGCTAACTGATACTAGAGATATCGAAATTCAACCGTTTCAGAGGTGCTGAATTTTCCTTGAAAGGTGATTTTACTGTTCGTATGTTATTTTCTATTGAGATGATACAAGATCATCAAATTAGCTCAATCAACTCAAGAGTTAACAAGATAGATATGTCCTCATTCACGTTATTACTTTCTTATATTCCTGAATAATATATTTACCGCAGCTACAAAAATTGATAGAAGACTAATTGAATAGACCATAGTTTCATTAATATCAGGTTACAAAAAGGCAAACATTCTGAGAGTTATCATAATAAAAGGGTGCACCGAATCAAACCCCTTTATGAGAAATAATGCTTAATAGTAGTTGGTTTAGAGAAAGGAATCGACATCTTTTTGGTAAGCATCATAAAACTAATAATAAATGTTAAGGATATACAGTTAAGGAAGCACTTCTGTTCGGAGAGAAGATATTTGCTGTAAAGATATGAAGACAAGAAATTGCAGAAATTAGAAGGCTCATATTTTCCACCATCCTTGATGCACATCTTTGCATTAATGATCAAACTTTTTGACGAAACTTAAACTCGCGCAGGGTTAACACTTTTTAATACCAATTCGATCGTACCTAGTTTTAGCTTAATTTGCTGTGTTTCAATTGGCACTCTTAATCGAAATACCATCTTTTGCGTTTTCTGGATCTGACTGTAACGTGTTCATTAATTTTATTATCATTGTCAAGCAAACGACTATATCCTAGAAAAGATGTATTAATTTTAACTTATCAGTCTTTAATAGTATATATTAACATGGATTATAATCTAAAGTCATTTTAATAGATAGTCTCATCACAATTATGGAAAAAGATAATATAGAATTAAACTTAGATCAAACCATCATACGACAATCGAATTTTAAAGTCATTTTAATATTAAGAATTTTTGCTGTATATTACATTAGTACCTATATTATAGGTTTATTGAAACAATAGTGTATGAATTGATTTTGTTGTGATGTATAAATGGAAAAGATTAACTTTACCTTATAAAGAGCTCCTCATAAATTTCCAAATGGTCTCTTCAATGGATTTATACTGGAAAATGAAACCAAAAATATTAAAGTCCCATCACCTTACCAAGCTTCGTAATTAATAGTATAAATAATCGAAAAAATTTATGTTATATTATGTGCAGAAAACTTGATTAGGAGGAACATTCTAAAGTTTTGGTATTCAACCAGACCAAGATATCCGTTGATAAACCTTATATATACCATCTTAGTAGGCAAATCAAGAGTAAACTGCAGTGTGTCAATAAATTCATCTGGCAAACATTATTAAGTTACTATAGCTATACATCCATGGTTAAGCCCGCTCTTGGAAGGTTCTAGTTGTATCTTTTTTAATACAATATCATAAGAAAGAAATGAACAATGTCAGTAGCTCAACGGTGTAGCACGTATTCATAGCCAACGATAGAAACCTTCGTTAAACCCAGAAGTCTAATGAGAATTTATACTATGCTTTTTTTAATATTTGCCCTAATTCTAAGCGATAAAAGGACAGAAGAAGCATATGTTTTTGATGCTATTAGGATAAACGGTGGATCAATCATTTAAAGTGTCTTTGAATAACTTAAAAATGCTGAAAATCCTGGCAGCAACGTATTAGTAATATCATAAGGGTTAAGAACTGCACTGCTACTTAGGCTATGTTCAGCTGATTAATTTAGTTAACAAATTACGCTTCAGACATGGAACATAAAGGTCTATGCTAAACCATAAAAACTAAATGAAATTTCTTGCTAGATTTGTCAATGATGCAATCAATATTGCTAGTTTGTTAGGAGTAAACATCAAGAAACCATGACAAATTTTTCCATCTCAATACTAATACATTATATTGCAAGAAATTATTTATATGAGGTGTTCTTGATCCCCCATTATCCTACATATTAGTTGATCGTTAGAGATTGGTTATTCGCTTGCCATGTTGAAATAGTCTTCGTCATATATATATATATCAAAATAGATATCTAGAAGATGCAGGTACTCAAAAAAATCCAATCTGATATTTTCCTAGGTAGGTTCTAGTGGCTTTCAACACTTTTAACATAATCATTAACCACAACATTTTAGCAGGAATTTCTATTTTCATCTGAAACCCAAGGGTGTAACAAAATTATTTGTGTGTGTTTTGCCAGTTATAGTGGCTCATATTAGTAGCAACTTGTGCATACAGTGTTCGTTTATTTTTTCATATTTATACTAAGTTAAATACAAGTAGTTCCGTAGAAGTTGAGAAAAATATTCTTTATGTCGAATATAATTAACCCAAGTAAGCAAAAACAAGAATAAAACAGATAAAGTTCATATTCTGGTAATGTTTCTTCTACGGGTATTTGATTCAGACATAAAGCTACAATGTATAATAAAATTGCCATGGGTCAGAGTTTCTCCGATTTCAACTATTACAAAGACGGATAGGGTGAACAGAATAAACTTTACTCTCTGTATTCAAGTCAAATTAACTTTACTAATATGGAGAATGACTTAGACTTATTATTCTAAGACTTGTCGAGGTACTGTTTTTGTTAAACCTTATTTTTTTAGTGTCTTCAAGAGCCTTCATAATCAAAGTGAAAAATATGAACCCATAGCCGATTTGTCCCATTGATTTCACAAATATCGGCGGGGGGTATTTTTGGTATATAGTATTCAAAAATTCACCTCCATATTGAATCTAAAATAAAAGGAATGGAGTTTATAAAAGTACTTTGAAAATGAGTACGATAAATATTAAAATTATAAATGAAGGAACACTTGTCGCGTTTTAACAAAAATATATTGAACCTTATTCAGCTAATATAACTAAGATCCCAGATTATCCTTGAACTTCTTTAAGTAAAATAATATTACTAACCTTGTTACTCTGGCTAAGAAGCTATTAACATGAAATGAACATTGATATAACCTACATGCAGGATTCTGACTCGCAAAACACCTCATCATTCGTGATTCATTTGAAGTCTCTAGACTTCGGTTCTTTACTACATTTATACTTCAGTTCTTATGAAAAGGTGCTGGAATCCATTCAAAAATTTTAGAAAAAAAGTTCACCAAATTTCAGACTGTCCTTGGAAATGTATCTATTTTGCCAGCAATATGTCTGTGACAAGGTCGTATACTATGACATCGTATTTTTTAAGTAGGCCCCAGTTTTTAGTAATTCATAACTAATTGATTAGCTGTTAAACCGATTTTTCTAGTTGGTTGACCCTGTTAATTCCTGAGTTTTATTTTGATTATTGATCATCATTGAAAGTAAAAAATGAAAAGGATTATATGACTTTGCGTCAAATGACTAAGTATGCTTATATATATTTCGACCCGTAGACAAGCACCTGAAAGGAACGTTATATGGTTTTGATTCAATTTATACCCGAATAATCCCTGAACATATGATCCATATTGTTACTAAGAATAAATTGAAAATCGTAAAAAAATCGGAACCATTTCAAATGGACCAAAACCTCAAATATTACTGTTGCTATTCAGAGTTTAAACAAGAATTATTTGCTTCTTGGTAACTCTTATAAAACATAAAATTTAGTGAATAGAACAAGAAACTCCGATCTTGGATTCCCTTTCCATTTGTTTTTCAAAAAGAAATGCATCAGATGATTCGTTATATCTTCTGAATGCCATCTTTGCAAACAAGGATTATCACATATCATATATAAGAGCTTTGCAAACTGGATCAAGGGAAAAATCTTTACTTAGATAGAGACAGATGCTTTATAGCTTTCCTATTCTCTACCTTGCGAAATACATACAAAACCTTCCATAAAATTTTTTACTTGCTTCTCAGTCTTCTTATTTGTCCATGAAATATTTCAAATAAATATTAGAAGTTGGTATAATGGTGCTTTTCGAAAGAAGAAATATATAGTTCTTATATCTCAACGTATTTGCTTGCAGATTACATATACCTAAGCCTAACGGTATGAGCCCGTTAGGATGGAATATATTCCTCAACTTGAATTCCAAGATACAGAGAGAAAATATTGGATCTTTAATAGATCGGTATTGACCCTTATGAAAAAATTGACAATGCTATGAATATCCGACCAATGAATTGGTTTCTTGCTGCTTGATCCCCAAGAAGCGTTATTAATGTTAGATAAAATGGAACCGGCTTTCGATATCATATGGGGAAACGTCAAGGAAAATTTTCCAACTAGGAATTATTTATCTGGATTTTGAATAAGATTAACTATAGTACAAACTGTTTTCGCAACTATTCCTACTCTCATAGACGAATACATATACTTCAGGTAAGCACCGTCTTGGGAATACATATTTAGTTTTCCCAATGCATGAACAGTCATGTATTGGTATTTTGGAGAAAAAACTGATCCAAAATAGTATAAGTAATAAGCTCCAGTAATATTTTTTTTGTTTTTAAGTATAATAGTATCTTTGTTGGTATATTTTAGCCATAGATAAGTACGTCTGAGAAGTATTCTGAGCAATTTGGCCTTCTAAATAATATGGTAACTAATTTTTTCTATTTTGAAAATTTTCATGACCAAGATATTAAAGGTGTTTAAACAAAATACTAGTACTGCAAATACGGATCCCTTTAGATAATCCACAGCTAGAAGTTCTTATCCATGTTGTCGGGTAAAAATTAGGAAATAACAGTTGACTTCACGGTTCCATGTAAGATGTGAAGTTATTTTTGATCCATTCGCCACATGATAGGAACAGAAAACTTTTGGAGTTCACTTAGGAATCAAATGAAAGGTAAAATAGGTAAAAACAAAGTGTTTAATAAGATTTAGAAAATTAAAAATAGAATACCATAGTTCTAGTGAAATAACCTTAGTTACAAACGTTTGATATAGACCTGTTTAAGAGCAAGGTATGTGAATGAGAAGCCCCTTTTACCAAGTATCATAGTAAAGAGTCAAAAGCAAGTTTCCAACCTGCAAGAGCAAAGACAATATGACAGGAGCTATGCGCATGTCAATAGCCGTCCTGAATTTTCTGTTCTAGTGTCTTAGAAGAAAATATAAAGCTACGAGAGTAGGAAATCGTTTGTTTTCCGTTAGTATGTTCTAAACTTCCTGAATGCAGTTTTAATGGATTGGAAGGACTTAGCTCTAGTGATAATTATACGAACACGGTTCTTCCAAAGGAATCATAACTCCAGTTTTTTTTATTTGAGCACCAAGAATTCCCCATAAATTATTCTTAGTCTATGTAAAGAAAGGAACGTAAGTTGTAGGGATATCTTGCCTTGATAAACAACGAATAGGCAAAACGATATTGAAGGAACACAGTAATCAATTTGACTGAGTACACTGATATCAGCGTGCTCTTTGAGAAACAATGTACTTATAACATCTATGTTATGGGAGGCAAGTTGCTTTATCTGAACTCTCTTCCTGCGAAGATAATTTGGATGATATTGGCAGATTTCATCGATGAGAATTTGTGTTATATAGTTTCATCGCCCCTCTAATATTGCCAGGTGATCTGAGGTCGTTTTATGCTTTGTGTGAGGCAGGATGATAAGGTTAGTAGCTGGCAGCAGTCCCTAGATAGATCGATTAAACTTAGGACTTAGATCTATCTGTGAAAAAGCGAATTGGTCTAATTATTTTTCTTTTTGTCTCATTTTTTGCAGCTAAAGTAAGGCGTTGTGTTTTCCATTGGTAGAAAACCTATTCGGTGCTATTGTGTTAGGTAGCAGTCAAGGCCAGAAGGTGATAAAAGGTGAAAGGGTTCAGAACTCTAGTAGGATTTTGTCGTGTTTAAGAAACCTTGGGTATATTGTAAACCAATTTAGTTTTATAAAGAGTGTATTCTAAGATTTGATCTTAATACTGAGACCTGAGAATATATCTATAAATGATATATTGTTATACTTTGTTTTAGTCAAAACTATTTAAATTCCCTAAAATTATATCAAAATATCTATCTTTAATTAATACTAATTAACCGGAAAAAGTATGACAAAATTACCCAATATTGGTGTTTTTTGCATAACAGAAGGTTATGCGAATTCCGAAAAGTCATAATTTTTTTCAAAATTTCGTGCTAGAATTTCCCTAGGTAAGAATTAAGCCATTTTTAACCGGAATTCGTATGACCGCAGTAATACTTTTTTTAAAGAGCCAATGAAAAGGCCTTCTGGTCTTGCCAAGCTTTGTAGAAGAGAACACTGGATAAAATGATAGTGGGGAATTACCATACAATTCTACTTTGCTGAATACAAGCACAAATCAAACAAAGATAGCTAAGAAAAAAGAAATAGGTAAAACTCGACGAATATTTCTTCTTTTCTACCGGTTTTTGGCTTGTTGGAAAGCTCTTTTAAAGCTGCTTTTTTGTATTTAACCTTGTGATATCTTCTGTATTTTTTGACGATACGCGATTTTACTATTTGCCTAAAATGCGTGCAAAAGAAGAGAAAACAATGGGATAAACTTTGTTGCTTTCCTTGTTTGTGTTAGGGAAAAGCAATTTTATGTTTCACCTAACATCTAAATTGTTGCTAGAACCTGTTTCCTACCTAATTTTTTTAGTTCGGAGAAAAATGGACGATCGATTGAATGAAGAGGATTGGGCAGAGATTTCACAACATGTTTCTGAAAGCAGAGAAAACACGATTGCTAAAAAGTTTCAGAGCTCGCACGAGGGTTCCTACACTCAATCTCTAGCTTGGTGCGTAAGAAACAAACCCAATGTTTTGGCTGAAGATTTTCTTAAGAAGTTGAAGGAAGGAAGTGATGCTGAAGCGCCAATGAGTTCAAAACTCATTAGGAAAACAGGTAAAATTTTTCCGAATTTACCATCCTTGAAATTTGATGATCTCGATGTAGAAACCTTCATGTCGTGGATTGTAACTAAGAAAAGAAGTGATGGGAGCATTTTTAGTTTTTCTAGTTACTCAAGTCACCGTTCTGCTCTTTACAGTCTTTACCGTCAACACAAAGTTCATTTTATTCCTGAGTTCAAGGACGAGTTAAAAAATCATTTTAGAGGATTAAAAAGAAAAATTGCTTCGGAAGAACAAACAGGTCAAGGTGTGATTAAACGTAGGAAATATCCTCTAGATCCAACTCAAGTTTAATCAGTGCATCAATTATGTGAATTCATATCTTGCCTCGAACGAAGCATCTATATCCAATTCTCGGCTCCACTTGTCATGTCGTAGAATACGATAGTTATTAGTTTCTACTGCAACCTCCAAAGTGCTCATTTCATTTTGAGTGTTACTTTTTTTTTCACTTTCTGTTGAATTCCTGTTTCCAGAGTTCAACCAATGAAATTACGCTATTCAGTATTGTAAATCGCATGACAGCTTGTCATTCAAATTCCGACCACAAGTAATTAATCTAACTTCTTAACAGATAATAAACTGAATTATTCTATGATAGAGAAATTTTGATACTTTAATAGTCATATTAAACGTGTTTAATGAGATCTCGAAAGAGTCTCGAGTAGGTTCTTCCATATATATATATATTTTTTTTTTTTCACGGGATCATCAAAGACATGTTCTCGAATCTATCTCTCGTTAATTGTATTGAATTCTTATCTTGTTGATGTTGATTTTACGTTTCAACGGTCACTTTTAAATACATATATACTATTTTAAGTCTAATTATAGAAATCAATTCAACAAAGTAGACAGAAAAACTCTAATGGCTAAAAAGAACAGTAAAATAATAACAATAATGTTACGGAAAGAATTTTAAAATTTTGGTACAAAAAACTGTTCTTAATTGTTTTTATTTAGAACATAAACTATTAATTCTAAAAACAGGAAAAAAACATTAGAATTATAATGCATTGAAATAATTCATGTGTTGTTCTTAAAAAACAAATACTAAATGCAACTGAAAATGATATTCGCTTTTCATACTCGTTTTAATAAACAGAAAAGGAAGTTTTGATCCTGTCGAAATGTTTATTTCTCTGGTTTGCTTGAATATATTAAATATCTATATTTATATCAAGAGCAAACTTCGTTCTTTAAGCACATGTTATTTTATGTTTTATTCATGCACAACTTTTTCAATATTTCTCTATTCTTTTGGCATTTTTTCCATTAGTAAATTCAAAAGTACTCATGGTTAAAATAAGTTTTTGACTTTTGAATTATCTACTTTAAAGTTCTCAAAATATATATCCAAGGGTATTTTTTCCTTTAAATCTCTTTTCTTAAAATATAATAAATATGTCTTACGTTATACTACCGTTATATAGTTTTCAATGCCAGCATTATATTTTTTGTCTGTTTGATTTTGACATATGAAAAAATGAGACTTGTTTAAATAATACGTATTTAATCAGACCAAAACAAACAAAACACTGAAATAAAAACCTGTGAGAACCGAAGAATACAAGTAAAAATGAATGTTGGAAGAGGACAAGTTATTCCTAACAATGGAGAAGAAGGTTTACCTATTCTTCAACAACGTAACTTTTTCTATTCTGTCAATGTTCAGCAGGAGATATAAAAAAAGAAAAAACAAAGGAATACAATGGTTTTTTTTGTGGTATGATGAACCAACCAGCACCTAAAAATTCTAGGTTAGCTACAAAAGAAGAAAATTATGAAATAGATTATGCTCGTATACGTTTCAAACAGTTAATGACTTGTGTATATATACTTGTTTATTTTATTTTATAGATCTTTTGTGGAATCTGTGTTATTTTTACTCATTTAAAACGTGATGCTATTCGTATTGAAAGAGGAGAAGATGTTTATATTACAGCACTTCCTTTTATTTGTGATATTGATAGCGATAGATCTATTGTTTTAATAGATAATGTAACAGATGTATATTCAGATCAAGGTGGCTTATATTGTTATTTTAAGTCTTGTATGGTTATTTTGAGTATGGTTATGTTATTTCCATTATTTTTACGTAGTCTTAGACAAACAACTATTATGATAATATCATATTTAGAAAAAGATGTAAAAATTCCTATATCTAATGGACAATATTCAGGAACTGGTAAAAGTTCAAGTATTTTTCATAATCCATATCTTGGAACTTTTGGTAATATAAGTATAATATCTGAAGTATATGGTTTATGGAATAGTTTATCAAGTAAAAATATGAAAGGACTTCGTTTAATTTGGGCTTTAATATATTTAGGTTTTCCTGATATTATATTAAATATATTATTATTTGTTGTTTCATATTTTGTTATGATATCAACAAGAACTTTAGAAGATATTGTTGTTAAATTAGTTGCTGTTCATGTTTTTGCAAGATTAGATGAAACACTTGTAAAATATTCATATAGACCAAGAAGTTTAATTGGTGATAGTATTTTAAACTATGTAAAACCAAATCCAAACTCAACAGTTGCAACTTATGAACCTATTAAAGCATTTGAATTATCTTTAGATAGACATGAAATGGGTGTAAAATTACCTAGAGAACAAGAAATTGTTATGAATAATTTTCATGAATATGAAGGTTTTCCTTTAGCACCTTAAATAAATAACAACTCTTAATACTTAAAAAAAGCGTATAAAGCTTACGTGTTGTTAAAAAAAAAACCTCTATTTCTTTGTTCTTGTGCACCAAATAGTCCCTTTTTTTTTATTTGGGGCACTTGAACGCATCCAGAGACTCCCCAAGGATGGGTTGTAGATTCGAAAAGTCTATATAGGTTCTATGTTTTAAGTCACTTTCTTGTAGTTTAATAAGGGTAAGTTCTTGTATGATTAAACTTCCTCACTACGAAGGGAAATAATCTAGTTCTTGTTTAATCCCCATGTAAAACCAGTTATCAGGTTTACTGGGTCATTTGTATAGTGAAAATGAGTTCATGAATAATAGCTTTACACTCAATTAACAAGAAAGATCACTCTCTATCTCTGTTATCTTTTAATAAGTACATATGTACTCAAAAGATTCTAATATGGAATTAACATTTGAATAATTAGCTTCAATTTAAGGTTTTTGAACCTTTTAGGTTGATTATATCTTTATATCTTTTAAGTTCCAGTTACACTTTTGTATTGATTGTGGAAACACTGTATGTATATATACAAACTTTTAGTTGACTCGTTCAGCATTCAAATGGATGATAATATTTCTCAATTGAGTTATATTTAATTTTCTTCTTGTTCATTTAATTATGACTACAGTAATATTCATCCTGTATTGTACAAGAACCTGGATTGAACAATATAGGCTTTTTCAAGTCATGAAAAGGTTTTTCAAATAAATAAGCATTCTTAGTGAAGTCCAAAAGGTGTGAATACTCTTAGAGAGAGTTAGAGACAAAGTAAAAAGGAAATAGATATAATAAAGAGAATATACATCAAAATATTTGTTCAGAGGAAGTTATGAATGGTTAAAATATATTTCCATAATTACGGTTACCAAGTTTTCTAAGTTAGGAGTAGGTATAATTAATAATTAAGAAAAAGAGAATGAATAAAAAAAAAAATTTTTTGCTTGAACACCTAAAGATGATTAACATATGTTTTACAAAACTTTAAACAGGAGGACAGAGCGCAGTAAGATTTTACCACCTTCTCACTCAGGTAGTATAAAACTCTACCTAGCAACTGAATAAACTTATATAGCTACCAATTTAACTAATTGAGTTCGAATATCTCTTATGTTTAATTCTTTGAGGTATTGAGTGAGCTTGAGTACATGTTATCTAAAATATTAATGTTTATTTTTTCTTACAATATAAACAACTCTTAGTAGTATTATTTATCACAACTTTATGGTATTCATTTTAAGTCTGTTTCAGAAAACATAAAAAAATCAACCAATTACTTTAAATATTATAAAATAATTGCCATTGGTTTGGTACAAACATGAACAGCCTACAAGCTCTTATTCAGAATTCCGGTTTTACTCACCTCATTTCTTCTCAAGTTAAAATCATATGAAATACTTTTGAGGTTTTTATAAAAACTATATTTTTAATAAATTCTGGTTTGGCAATACCGAAAACCTCAATGAATATTTTCCCCTCTCTTCCCGCTAACTATAGCAATAAGATAAGAATCTTCCAAGTAAAGTTTACTAAACGTTTCCCCAGAAAGGCGAGCTGATTAACCGATGCAAGAAAACAGTTCATTTAAGAATAAGCTTTGTTTTGTAGTAATGGTATAACATATGTTCAGTAAAAAGCCAAACTCGACATTTTTAAATCTTTGTATTTTAGAAGAATTGCCTTTAGGTAAGTTATCAGTAAGCTTAACTCTGCTCTCACTGTGACTACGTTTTCAAAAACAGCTTCACATTATGTTAAACAAGATGACTATATTAGAAACAAAAGCTTTATTAAAACTATTATTTTTAAACTCTGACTTAGTGTATTACAAAATTATCGGATATCACATTATTAGGCATTTTATTGGTGATGGAAATAAATTGTAGCAGATAAAAAAATCAGGTTCTAATTTTTCTTTCTACATACGTATCATCATTTTTTTTCTTAGTGTGGTTTCACTTATGGCTGTAAATAATATGTAATGGCTTTAAGCTAGATTATGATCTCACTAGGCGCATGATTTTTGAAAACCTCGTGCATCTTAACCAAGAGTGCTTCTTCAATCTAGAAGCTACCTTTTCTGTTGATTAGGCTAAAAATTAAAGGGGCGGTTGCTCTTCATTAATGTTTCCTAATCCTACAAGATTCTTAGTCTGCTAACAGCCACGAACTTTCAACGAGGCTCAAAAACTGAAATACATTTTGAAAAACGCGTGATTCCAGATTCGCATTCTAATTTCCGAAAATATTAAGTCAAGTAAAACATAATATCATGTTTTAATTTCCTAGAACGTCTATCCAAAAATAGCGACAATGAAAAACTGGCAGAAAAACACATAAAATAAGAGTAACAGATGTTTAACCAAACACAAAGGAAAAGGCATTGATGCATCTGTATGACATATCTAAAGAGAGGGAAAAGTAGTTTAAATATTGTTATTACTGTACTGGAAGAAGAAGAAACTAAATATTCAAGACAGGAATCAACCATAAACCACACCAGAAGCTAAGCCTGAGGATGATTAACTTCAGCACATGATGGGACATAGTTTCAGCGTTTGTAAAAACTCGTAACTAAGGAGCTTAGGCTCGCATTTTAGAAAAAAAATCATTAGCCCTGCTGCAAGCTTATAATGTAGGAATTTCGGATAGGGTTTATGCAAGGGAGAAAATTGAGAGACTAAATCTAAGATTTACTTCTAGAAAAAGAAAAATGTTGGCTCTCTGTTATATCATGATATCTCTCTGGATTGTGTCCATGACATGAGTTAGTTCTCTTACCTTTCCCCCTAGTATTGGCCTAGGTCTAGTACTCATTGGTGAAAGCTTGGGCAGTTTCGTTCACATTGAGCGATTTTGGATGCGACTGAAGGGAAAAATTCAGTGTTACTGCCCACGCTTCTGTTCTTTAGGCTACTAAAAAGTGCTATTATCAGCGTGTAATCTTCTTTGCTTTCTACAAAAAAACTAAAACTTCCCTGCTCAACCACATCAGGTTTCTCTTACGACGAGACTTAGAACATGGACATAATATAACCACCATAGAAGGAAATTCAGCTATTGTTTTTTCTATATTATTTTTATGGGGAAGAAGACCAACCTTCTCACAAGTTGTTCTATAGAGAGGATACGTACTTCTGAAACACCTGTCAAGGAGGTTGGATGCATTAGAAAATAAAAGGTTCTTGAGCAGTGTGTAGATGATGAACATGTGTTTGCAGGATATGTTCTAACAGTAAAGGAAGTAATGGGTGCTTGCTCGCTCTCCTCATTCAACTTCATGACCTGTTGTTTTGAAAAATATTTGTTTTAAACCTTTTATTTCTCATGTTTCAATGACGGTATCGAGTTTATTTCAAAGTTCAATGCGTGTCGAAGCTGCACTCTTAATGATTTTTCCAAAATTGAACACATCTTTCTTAAAAAAAATAAGCTTCTTCGGATCTTGAATTATTTCAGTTCGCTTTTTCTATTGATGTACGTAAGCTTATTCGTTTCATCTCAAAGATTTGACTCAGGAAGAAGGTGTATTAAGTGACCATTTCCTCTCCGGACGCTATAATATCAAGCTGCTATTTAAATTAAGATCTAACCTATAGTAAGAAAATGTTGAGCATAAGTTTTGAAGCACTTAAAGGTATTAGTTTACTAAGTTGATATAAAATGCAACACCTTTTTCCAAACACTATATTTCTCACTTCATGCGTTTTAAGCACTTAGCTAAATCAAGTAAACTCAAGATCTCCGGCAAAAATTTGTTACAATCTAAGTAAAATTCTTTTACTTAATTTGCTAAGAAACCTTGAGAACAAAGTGTTAACTCCCCCAATTATTTCTAATGCATAACATCGTTGTGTTTTTATTTTTTTAAAGTAGTTTAAGCGCTTTTATGCCATCATTCACTAAAACTACATGTTTCTTACGTCCATCATACCGCTCTAAAGTAGGTACTATAAATTTTGAGGCTTCAGTTGTCAATAATTCTATTATTAGGCAGACAGAATTGATCAAAGAAGAAAAGCCGATTAGCATCATACATCTTATGTTGCTTTTTAGTCCTTTCGGGTGGATTTATTTGGATGAAATTATTTTACTTCAATTGATGATGTTTACTTAACTTGGTTTGTATGTTCAGAGCAGCTAACTAAGTAACCTCTATTCTAAACACAAAAAAAGTCAAAATGTCCATCTTCAGGTTTCAATTTTGGTCCCAGCCCCAGTAAGTAACCCATTTCTCCTTTTAAACGAAAGGTTTCTCTTAACTTATTCAACATCCTGTGAAACAATGGGTACCTCTGTCCTCGCGCATAACAAATAGTTTAGTTATATGCTCATACTGAGAACACTTTGCTGTGCGCTCCAATACAAATACATTTGTAATATAGATTTTACATATTGTGAAATACCTAGACATGGCTAATTTAATTGATTATGTTTTAATACCTAAGTAACGAGTTTGAAAGATCCTTAAGAAGAAGGACATCTCTAGTTTCTCTACGCATTTTTTTCCTTGATAAGTCTTACTTATGTTAAGCTAACAGTAATGAGTTCAATGCTGATCAATGGATTTTTTGTCAACCTCAGAAAGTTACAACTAAAAGTTTACTTAAATATTGTTATTTTAAATGTCAGGATCAAAGGAATGGCTGTGTCCATTTCGAATTCCTTTGACAATGTAAACTTCATTCTTAACCTCACACATGAATCTAAACTCAAATTTGTTTTTTATTTATTTACGCCTCGAAAGAGAATGCTGTTGTGTAGATGTTGTTGTCAACGTGCTCTGGGAGCGTTTTTTTGTCTTTGGGTTGAGAACTTGTTAAGAGTGAACCTTGTGCAAAAGTTATAGCGCTCTGTAAGGTTCTTAGTAATATTAAAAAGGTAATCAAAAGATGCTTAATTAGTTTTGAAAAGTTCTACAATGACGCTGCTTTAATATTTTAACTCTTAAGTCTTTTATAATTAAAATTATGTTATATATTAGCATTTGAGTTTTAATTGGCTTTCGCAGTATTTATTTAATCAGTTAAATTCCATATATATTTATCCTAGAATTATCTAGTTTCCATGGGGTTGTTTTTGTGCACGCCAACGTGTTTTACGTACTTTTTCTGATTGGCCGGAATTGGAAATCCCCCAAAATCAAAATTTAAAATAAATGCAATCAAACCAACAAAAACAGGAAAACTGCATCAAGATTGTGAAAGCACGATGTTCGGGTACAAGAAAAGATGAAATGACAATGAAAACTTGAGCAAGTTAATGTATGTTCACTATTCCATGTATTTAAACAAAAACTATATTATTTTTTAGGCTAGCTAAGTATTTTCAACTTGGATGTTCTTAAAGAAGAAAAGAAGAAAGCTAAACAAGTTCAAGTTAAGTTTAATTTATTTTTGAAAAGAAAAAATAAGCATTACACGTTTTACAAAACAAAAACTTCAAAAAAAAGGTAAATCGTTTTCAAAATGTTCGCTTAAGTAAATTTTACTTTGAAAAGGGATGGGGTATAGGTTGGGCGTTTGGAAAAGAATATATATGGATAAAGTTCAAGTCAAGAGTTCAAGAATAAAGTTCAAGTCAAGAGTTCAAGAATAAAGTTCAGGTCAAGAGTTCAAGAATAAGATTCAAGTCAAGAGTTCAAAGAAAATATGAATTGATTACTTTTTAATTTTTTTTGACCCCAAGTTTAGACGCGATTGATTCTTTTCAACTCCAACCTTATATATTCTTTTTCTCTTGACTGGTGAATTGATGTTCAAAGTTGAATCCTAGTTCATTGCTGTTTCTTGACTTAGATCCGTTACTTCCTCAAGCTCTGGATCATAGAAAACCCCATCCGGATTATTGCGAAGTGATTTACGCATCGATCTTATGGCTACAAAAATTTTATGCCAATCTTCTTTTGTCTGAGATGCTTCGGTGCACAGCAACTTAGCTTCAGCCAACATTTTAGAATATTTACTTGAAGGTTTGACTGGTGCTTTGAAGTTTTTCAGATCTGGAACTTGGACCCTATACTCCATCGTCATCGGTTTTATTGTTGGAAGCCTGCCCAATGTTGTTAAAGCTCTCTTGTACAAAGAATGATTACGATAGTCCTACCTAGACAACAAATATTTTGGATCAAAAAAATCTAGACCAAGTCGAACACATATCCTTGCAAAATGTTTACATGGTAAATGCATATTTGTCCAAATTGAACATGTGCACGATGGAATTTTTGAGCCATTATTCTCAATTAGTTTTGCGATGAAATATCTTTCCTGGTTCTCATCCTTCACTTCAAATTAGACGCCAGTTTCATATATACTGATATAGATACTATATATCTCCCTACTCTCGTTTTTCAGAAAATTCTCAATCTCAGATGAAAGTTTAGCATCAGATGTTATTAATGATCTTAGCTTCTGGATAGTGCCATTGACATATATCTGAACAAGTGCATCATAATAATTCACAACTTCATCCAATGTCTATTTCAGCTTAGATTTTCTCAAGATGCTCCTACTTTTGAAACTACTATGCATAGATTAAATTCCTTGTGTAGCTTTGTTGTTGAAGGTTAGGCTTTTTTGTGTGAAAGTCCAACAAATGGAGTCTTTTTCTTTAATTATTTTTTCTTAGGAAATCTTGTTGAGGTGGGTTTTAGTAACGTTTGAGCAGGGTTTCAATAAAAGGTACGAGTGTAGATGTTGGAGTGAATGTTTCGCACAAGATTTTATTTATGCTTGCCCTGAAATGTGATAAATCTTCGTCAGACAAAGACTTGCAACACGAAGATAAACTGGCACGCAAATGCTTCAGACACTGAATGTGAGTAGAGTGAAGCTCCCTAGCAGCTATTGCAAGTGACCTAGATCCCTCGTTCATGCTCACCTTGGCACCTGCAATGTCAAGAAATCTCAAATCTCTTACCACGTCAAAGCTGTTCTCCGTTTCCATGAAGCTACATCCAAAGAAAATGGACCTGAAGAAGCAATCGACACCCACTGGCATCATTACTAACATTTTATACCGGGAGATGTAGTGGGTCGTATCTATCTGGATACAGTCGCTGTAGATGGATGCTAGTTGTTTCTGTTCTGGTTCCTGAAATTTTAAGCCACGAAGCTGTGCCTTGTCCTGAGCAGATCTATTGAGGTAGAGTTAGAATGTTCCACCTCTGGCTTGACAATGCTGACCACAATGGACTAATACCTCCATATTACTATCTCCTGAATCTTCTTTGTTGGATCTTGCTTTCATCATCCCACATTTGGTCAAAGTTATGTCATAGACGATTCCTGGAAAAGTTCTGTGAAGGGCTAATTCTGCTGCAGCAATTGAAGTTTCAGCTCTACCTAATGTATGTAAAGTTTCCAGTTCAGCTTCTGTTAAATCATTTAAGTACTCCTTCACTGTGGAGAACTTTTTAAAATCATGTCCAACGTGTTCTAGGTTACTTACTTGAAAGATGTAAGCGTTCTTCTTAAAATCAAACTTAAGATTTACTTCAAAAGTGCAATTCTTCCAGCTAGTGCAAACAATTTTACATTTTCGTAACTTAGATACTTCAATTTCTCACTTTTTCAACGCTTCTGACTTCGTAAAGTGGTGTGAGGACCTTTTTGCAGTTCTACAGCATCCTGCAACGTAGTTTTTAAATGTTTCCAACGTTTCTTCTGCAGAGCCAGGGGTCTTTAACGTCCAACTTCCGTCTAAATTCATTTTTTTGGTTACTCAAAAGTTTTTTTGTGTTTTTTTTTTCTTAGTAATTTTTGTTTTTCTTCGTATCCTTTCAGTTCAAATTTTGAATATTTGTTCCATTGAATTTCCTAAAAGATTTCCAATTCTGTGTACTCAAAATTTAGACTTAAATCTAACCAATCAAAATTGGAATACGTAAAAAAAAGATTTATCTCAGTTTTTATTCGTCATTTTATAATTTACAGTTAATAATTTAATATTTCAATACGATAAGTTAGTTAGTTAGTTAAGGATTAATTGGGCCTAGTGGCCTAACCTTCTACGAGCCTGGTACTTACTACGCTCTTAACCTATCGAGGTTTGGTTATACTACTTACTATGCTTCTTGTTACTATCAATATCTTGTCCTTTTCTCTGGTTCTTATTGGTCAGTTTTCCAGGATACCTGATTTCATTCGTCCAAGGTTGCATTACTCTAGATTATTCATACTTGGTTTCCCAAAATGTTGATTTCCCAAAATCTCAATCCTAAATCAATCAAAAATTGCAAAAGGATTGAAATCTTTATCCGCCGAGCCAAGAAGGCCGAAGCAGACGATAGAAAGTGTCAATAACGTTCCTGAGGGTTACAGTGAAGCTTATGATGGATGTTTGAACAAGTTTTGAAACGATTTGAGCTGATTTTATCCAGAAGGTGGTAAGCTGAGTGTTCTGAAGGGTTCTGTTACATCGGGGTTTTAGATGGGGTTGATCCAAGGTCGTGAACGGTGTATTCTTGCTTTCCATAACTCTTAGGGGTTCCAGGGAGGTGTATCGACAGGGTTTTGACTGGTTTCTGGGTCAGGATGTGGATTCTGGTTATTTGGGTGTTTGGCTGTTTTGGGTTGGGATGGAGTTAGGGAGGTTGGGAGGTCCATTCAGGCTGTATCTTAAGGGAGAAGGGGGCTGTGTTCCATTTATTGGCTGGGGTTGTAATATTTTTTAGATGCAGTTGCTAAATGTTCGGGTTCCAGGTTCAGGATGTTCCAGTGAGTCCAAGAAGTTCGCGTACATAGGTCAATGGGTTTATTCTAGCTGGTGCAGTTCCCTTTAATCTTTAACCAATTTTCTAGCAGCTTTCCATTCGCATTGCTTC
Source organism: Labyrinthula sp. Ha (assembly GCA_015227615.1). NCBI lineage: Eukaryota > Bigyra > Labyrinthulida > Labyrinthulaceae > Labyrinthula > Labyrinthula sp. Ha. The sequence continues at coordinate 203,934 of JAALGZ010000044.1, read as the reverse complement.
TTTTTGAGAACCCCAGCTTACCTTCCTTCTTCAGTGTCGTTCTACTCACTTGTGCATTGAAATCACCACCTAAAAGTAACGTCCTTCTCTTGTTCAGGTTTCTTGTTACCACACTCAACTCTTTCAGGAACTTTCTGTAGGATTCTCTGCCTAGTCAACAGTGTGGAGCGTAGCAGTTCACTACATTAATCTTTTTCTTGCCGGTGCCTTGGAAAACTACTTTCAGGATCCTGTCGCTAGTACTTTGAACTGTAGAAACGTTGCAAGCAAGTTCTTCAGCCAAGTAGGTCGCTACGCCTACAGCTCCAGTAGGCGGTTTTGAGAAAAAGCACTTACCTTTGCTGCTGCTGACTTTCACCCTTTCCATCAACATCTTGTAGCCTGTTTCGTGTAACTCTTGCAACATTAAAATCAACAGTTGCTGAGTTTTTTCTTTTAAAAGGTTAAGTTTTGTTATAGTAAGACCACCTACATTCACAGAAACTACAAGTAGTCTCTGTTCATGCTGGCTCGTACACTATAGGCCCTCTGTGGAGATCAGAGTCGAGTAATTCCGTTGAGGCAAGGACGTATAACTGTTTTTCTTGCTTCATGCCCAAAATTTTCAATACGATAAATAATAATTAAAAAAAAAGTGTCATATATAGCCATTCTTACACCAATCAAAAATATTTACACTGTATTTTTTACAAACAAAAAAACAAAACAAGAATTAAAAAATATAATAAACACACATAAAATACTTCTCATTCATTCTAATTCAAATAAACTAACAAAAACATACTATTTTTCACATATATAATCTATATAAACCCCTGAATTCTCATATATCTCCCTTTATTACCCAAAAGAACGCCTTTTACAAAATACTAAAATCCTCCTGATAAACAAACAATGAAAAACATGACAAGATTTCCTTTCTTTAACGTGAAAAAAACAGATTCACATGCTGCTAATTCACAAAATACATCTTCAAGCTCTTTAGATCCATATCAAGAAATGATGCAAATATTTGACGGAGCTTCAGACTGGCAAGCACAATTTTCCAAAGTATTTCTTTGTATGAATAATGAAGATAACGTACCAATAGAAACAAAATTAACAAAATCAAATACAGAAGCTTTTTGTTTTATGATATCACAATCAAGAGGTGGTGGAAAAACAAATGGACAAGATTGTATTGGTATAGCAAAACATAAAGTATTTTTTTATATTATTATCTAAATATAGAATTGGGAATGTATTGTTTTATGTGATGGACATGATAAAGAAGGACATTTAATGTCAACTGGTATATGTGGTTTACTTCCACATATTATGTTAAGAAGAATACATGAAAGATTTCCAGATGAAATAGATAATATAGTTGATGATGATTTAATATATGATGCTTTTGATGAAGCAGAAGAAGTTGTTGCTTGGTCTAATCAACAAGTATATGAAGGTGATTTTGTAAGAATAGCAGGTGGACAATATGAAGGTATATTAGGTTATGTAACTGGTTTTGATATATCTGATTCACCAAATTCAACTGGTTTTCCTATTGTTTCTATACTTGATGATTTACATACAGAAGATGGTAATAGTTTTTCTGAACCTTTAAATTATGTTCATGTTGCAATTGAAAAAGAATTTTTGTTAACTCCAAGATTTATGGGTGGATGTACTTGTGTTTGTATAATAAGAAATGTATTAACTAATGAAATACGTATAGCAACTTCAGGAGATAGTAGATTAGGTATATATATACCACCAGAAGGTAATTCTGAATTAATAAAAAATATGATGAAAGATCCAGGTTTAGTACCAAGTTATGGAACAAAGTTATCAGAAAAAACGAAAGTACCTAATTTAGTATTTATGACACCACAACATAATGTATTTAATGAAGAAGAAATAAGTAGATTAGAAGAAGATTATAAAGGTGCATATAGAATAGATGAAGCTTTTTTAGTTAATCCAGATACAAATTTTATGATACAACCAACAAGAGGTTTTGGAGATCATGATATGCATGGAACTGGATATACACATATACCAGAAATAAGTAATACTATTATATTACCAAAAGATTCACTTATATTTGCAGCTTCAGATGGTGTATTTGATGATAAAGTATGGACAGATCAAGAAATAGTTGATAGATTATGTGGTTTAGTTGATGAAGAACAAGAATTGGATGAAATAACTAGAATTATGTATGATGAAACTTTAGTAAGATCATTACAAGGTGGATATGTTGATGATATTTCTATATTTGGATATTTTGCACCTGATATATCTGGAATAAAACCGAAAAGAAAAGGCTTTAAAAAAAGATTAAGTGAAAGATTTAGTTTTGCAGGAAAACAATTAAAGAATAAAAGTTTACCAACAAAAGAAGAATTAAAAAGTTCTGCTTCTGAAATTGGAGGAACAGAAGAATTAGAGAATTTAGTTGGTTTAGATGATATAAATGATATGGAAGAAGTTGAAAAAGAACATAAAGGTGATTTGGAAAATAGAAAGTTTAGTGAAGAGAGATTACCAAAGAGTAAGAAGCAAAAAAGAAAAACTATGGTTAGAGGAAATACAAATTTACCTACTTTAATTGAAACTCTTATACAAGAGAGAGAATTAGATCAAGAGAATGAGGAGACTGAAGATAAATTATTGGGAGAGATTGAAGAAAGCGAAAGTAAAAAACAGATTGGAAGAAGAGTTGATGAAGTTGAAAAAAAGATAAAAAAAGGAAATAAAACTCTATTCAAAAAGATTACTAATAGTCTTACTTTGAGAAAGAAAAAAACTCCAAAAAATAAATTAGCAAGTAAGTTTGCTGAATTGTCTACTGAGACATAAATATTTTAGTTTTCTTTTGTTTTTTTTATATAACACAATATTTTTTTGTGTGTATTATTTTAGACATTTATTTGAGAATAGTCTATTTTTAGCGGTTTAACAGAATAAAATGTCGTTTAGAGAACTAAGAAGTATTTTTCCTTTGTCTTTTAATAGATAGATTTTTCACTCTACATGACCAGTTTGGGGTTTCCAAGATCTGTAACATCATCTCAATTTCACTTTTGTAACTTTAAGTTGGTTTCTGAAATACTCTTGTGGCTGGTTAAAAGGTTTGATCCATCTCAAGGATTTGCAGCAGATCTGTCAAGAGAAAATAACAGAGTTCAATTTGTTGTAAATTGTGTAAATGTTCTTCAAGAGGCATCAGGATTAAAATTAAATGCAAAAAACATTTACATGAGCAATAAATTAGCAGTAAAAGAATTAGTTAAAGTAGCAGAAGTTCTTTACGAAGCCAAGAATTGTTCAATGATGGATGAAAAAGAACTGGAAGAAAAAGAAGAGAGAGAAACAATAGGCTCTAGTTTGATGTACGATAGTGAGAGCTTGAGAGAGATTGCGGTAGAAATTCAAGATTGCATTCCAAAACTGCAAAATCTTTTAGCACATGAAAACAAAGAGGCTACTATAAGAATGGAAATGAGAAAATCTTTGGAACCTCTCTTTGCTGGATTTTCTGGTGAAGATGGTGAAAAAAAGATGAGAGAAGAAATGAAAAATCAGGTTAATGACAAAGTGGAGAACACAGAAAATTTGAAGAAACAAAAAATTGACCTGGAAAGTGAGAAAAGAACAGTTCAAGAAAAGATTAAGCACAAGAAAGCAGATCTGTTGCGTACAGAGAAAAGGCTGCGAATGCTTGAATCAGTCAGACCACCTTTCATGGACGAGTACGAAGTGTTGGAAGATGATTTAAAACAATTGTTTACAGTTTATGTAGAAAAAGTGAGAAATTTGGACTACCTCAGAGCTAAATTGAAAGAATATGAGAGCATGAGCGAACAGCAAGATCTAAGACGAATTCAATCAGTTATGAGTTTGAGACAATCAAGTTTCGAACAAGATCTTAATGATGCTACTCTTGTGGGTTCCTTTGATGTAACATTTTTTGTTGTGTTTATATTTAGAGTAAGGAGCATGGTGAAGCTGCCCATCCAGTTAATAATTCAAAACAAAAGATCAGCGGTAGACAAAGTACTCGAAGTAGTGCATTCACTGCAGGAGATCTGAGCGCTGAGATGACAGTATCTTCTTCGCAGATTGACGGGAGTGGTGAGAATGAACCAAGCTCTCATGTATCCTCTACAACACAGAATAATTCAGTAGAAGACGAATCAGATGGAAATGATCTTGAAAGTGATGACAACGACTTTTAGGATATCATATTCAAAAGAAGTACTGAAGTAATCTATTAAGTAGAAACTCGAAGCAATCTGCTTATTCAATGTTCATACTGAAATCTAGAGCTCACCAATTCTTTTCATGCCAAGGAACCACTATTCTCATGCTTATTGTAATAGCATGAAGTTTCCTGGTACTCCCGCCACATGTGTGACTATGAATTAAATTAAAGCTAGCACCATACAAATCATATGGAAAGGTCAAAGGTAGCAGCTATCTAGTCTCCTCTCCCGGTTATTCGCGGGCGCTATGGAGATATTAATTGGCAACAGAGCCGATAGGATGGGCTGACTTTCTACATTAGAAATTCTTAGGGCTGCAAACTGTAAAAAAAGAATTCATTCGAGAAAGGTAAATGCTCAATCTCGGACTAGGTAATATCGATTTTTAAAGTTCATCAGACCATCAAATAACATGGGTTAAATTAGAGTTCCTTAGGGAAGACCTTTTCCAGGATCCTCTAAAAACCTGCAGAACACTCTGAATAGCATTTAAGATCTTTGGATTAAGAACTTTTACTAATTTGGATTCCAGTCTTACTTGGTCTTAAATTCTTACAAAAATGTTACTAAAACAAGGTAGCTACAGGATAATATTCCGGATATGGGTCATGTGTCAATTGAAAGCAAGGTTAATACTGAGATATATCTCGAAAGAAACATAATTAATGGGTAATGCCTGAAACAATTAGTTGACCCATTTGTCTATGAGTTCCTCAACCATTCTGACACCAAGAATTTAGTGAAGTACTCATTCTGGACTTAAGGTTCCTGAAAACTAACTCAGACTCACTCAGCCATTAGCTAACATCCCCTAAACCCTGACTGAGTCTATAATGAGGACTTGTCTTTTGGGGTCAGATATGATTTATTAATATTTTTTAACTAGTTTCTTGCCCAAATGTCTCTTGTTGATAATCAGTAATATTGCAAAAACTTTTTTAAGATATTATTGATAGTCAATCGATTATCAACAGCGAATTAGGGCAACTTGTAAAGAAAACTCAATTTTGCATCCTGTGAAAACCTTCAAAATATGAGCCATGTTGTCCAGCTGTTTCCTATTATCGGACATTCCTGGGGCATGTGACCATTTTATGTAGGTTTCCCTATAATGCGAAGATGAAAACGTGTTTTGGTCATGTGACCCTATTTTGTGATAATAAGCAACTTATAATCCGAATAAAGGCAGAATAATATGGCATGAGTTAAACTCCCAATTCTCTTATTGATAAGCAGAATCAAAGCAATTATCAAATAATTCTTGATAAATTTAATCAAACTCAATACTTACGACTTATTCACCGTTATTAGTGTATAGGCTAGTTTAGCTATTTTTTTTCTTCTCGCATCCTTGTTCTTATAATGTCTCAATTTCTTCAATTAATCGATGATTCCTTCGTGTAGTTCAGAATGTTATTTCTAAAATATGTTTATTGTCTCTCATCAAAATGAAGCCTTTCCAGAATTTGTAACCAAAGCGAGATAATGATGAAAGTTGAATCCACCTAAGTACTGATTTTCTATTGCCAGTCAAACTGATTTCCGCATTTTCTGATATTTTTCATCTCCTTTGGGTTCTCTCCTTTTAAGAGCAAGAGAGAGATTAAAATCATTCCTCTTGTTGAAGAACATGCAGTACTCTGCATTTGTTCATAACATTCCAGCAGGACCATTGTGAAGTGTTTTTGGGAAAACTGCTTTAGGTCATTACCAAGGAACTTTGGACTGCGGCATGAAGCTTTTCCTCTAATTACAATTCATTTAATAACTTGGACATTGTACAGACAGAAAACTGATCCTTTTCAAATTAAATTTGAAAAGACTTCACACCACATTAGCGACTAAGTAGAGGCTATATTTCCCGTTTACATCTTTTCAATGTCATATCTTCCTCAGTCTGTTTTACTTTGAATATATATTAAGTAACGTAACGAATGGAACCAAAGTTTAGTTTATTCTTTTGTAGGTTTGAGTGCAACCCACATTTCATACATAAACTCTCATTTACGACATCATTTAATAAAGTTATATGTCAGCATATATAGTGCATTCACTTCAAAGCTTTAAGAATCACTGAAAGAGATCTTAAAGTAAGAAAAAAAAGCAACCTACACAAGGTTTAAAAGTCTCAACAAAACAAAAATAGTAGAGCATTCAAACATTCTCTACACATAGAGAAAGCTCCTACATTATGAACGTAATTTCAAAGTCAATCAACTTTATAAACATAATCAGTAGTCTTCCCAAATAACTGTTGTAATAACCTAATACCAATAACATTATTACTTTTTGAGAACTCAAGGTGTTCTAAATGTTCCAAAGTTTGCATAAACAACGTTTGAATTCTTGGAAATTGAAAACAAGACTTACCAACATTATTTGTTCTATTTGTAGGATCAACCAAAACCAAATGATCTTCTGGAAAAATCCCTTTTCTATATCCAACATAAACCAACCTGACAACTTTATTTTTTTGAAAAGTTATCTGTTCAAAGAGAACTGCTTCATCTAAAGAATCAAAATTACTTCCAAAGAGTAATAGAAACTCTTTAATAAGTCCAAGAAGACTAGGTTCAAAACTACTTGTTACTTTAGTTTTTCCAATTGAAGCTATCGACATTAAAATTAAACCAAAAGAAGAAAGTCCACCAGAATAAGGTAAGTGTAGATCATTCTTAGCCAATAGAAGTTTTATAAAAAGTATTAATAATCGTGTTTTATAATCTTTTGTTGCTTCTTTCAGAAACTGTTTTACTTCTAATCCGTGATGTTTTTGTGTATTTACAGTTAAGTCAACACATAGATTGTCAAATTTGAACTTCAAAACTGGAAATGATGCAGAAGAAATAAATTCTAGTTTTGTGATTTTTAAAGCTTCTTGTTTTATTTGTAAAATATGAAATAATTCTTTATAGCTTCTCCTCCCAAAATAAATCAAATCCACATCTGAAAAATCTGCTAAAACTATACCATAAGCATAAGAACCATAAATCTTTATTTGAGCTGTAGGTTCACCAATAATAGTCAATAACTCTTGAATAAAATTCTTAATACAGTTTAAATTACTTTTTGTTTTATTTTCTTGTTCTTTAATAAAATTAGTCCAAGTTTCTTCAAACAGTGTTTTAAATGGTTTTGCCTTTTGTTTTTTTAAGGCTAATGAAGACAAGTTTTTAGTGAGCAACTCAATCTCAGCTGCTTTTACAATTTGATCTACTTTTGAATCCTCTTTATCTTTATTTAATTTTTTAGTTGCACGTATTGAGTTTAAAATATGAATCATATTTTTATCAAAACTTTTTAACTTTCCTAATTTTATTCTTCTATCTCTTTCTTTTTCAGCTAAAGAAACAACTTCTTCTTTATTTTTAATTCTTTCTTTCCTTGAATTTTCTTCTAATTTTCTTACACCAAAAGAACATGTTTCTAAATGTTTTTCAACATCATTTCTTTTTATTATTTTTTCACATCCCATAATTGCATTTGGACATACTATCAATTGATATTGAACTTGTTCTATATTCAAATAATTTAACTTATCATCCTCTAAATCAAGTCTAAATGAACAAATATTTAAATGTTTTGTTAAATCTTTTCTTTTACAGCTGTATGTACATCCACTTATTTTATATGGACAGCTTAAAATATATTCAAGTGGATTATATTCAGTTTCCAAAACTAAATCTCTTGGCATAAATTCACAATTTTTCAAATGTTCTTCAAGTTTTGACTTTTGACATACATGATTACAACCTTTAAAACTATAAACACAAACAATTGAATAATCTTCAACAACTTCCTTCTTAGTATAATTTTGTGAATAAATTCCCAACTTCTTTAATTTTTGACATAAATCCAACTGTAAAGAACTTCTTAATGTCAGTAATTCTGGATCAGGTAAAAAACTGACCAAATCAGCCAAAAGTGAATTTAAGTTAGTTTTTGGTTGTGCAGAAAAATTTGGTGCAGTATTTGACCGTTTTAAATTTTTTATTAACGGTATTGTTGGAAAATTCTTGTTTTCAGAAAACAAATTTTCAGCAAGTCTTGAAGCTGTTGTTTCTGCGTTATTTAAAGGTAATTTAGAAGGTTGATGTTGTTTAAATTGTATTTTAGATGAATTTTTTGTTTCATAAGATATAAAATCTGAATAATTAGGTGTAAAAAGTGGATAATATTGTTTTCTGGAATCTAGTTTAGGTGATTTGGAAAGTTGAGAACGTGGAGATTTGGGTTTATTGTACGGGATAAAGAGACCTGAGGATGTATATCGACCTTTAGGTTGAGGGTTATTCTTTTGACTATGTTTTTTATTTTGTTGCCTTTTCTTTTTTTCTAGGAGAATATGACTTGATCAAATAAATATTTACTTCGTTTCCTCGGTCCAGAATGGGTGTGTCCAAAAAGGAGAAGCTTTCGCATTTTTCTTTCTATACTTTTTTGACTTGGTTGAGGATGATCATTCTGAGGTTGTGAGTAGAGAGATTGATCACCGGTGTGGAAGATAAAACTATCAAGAAAGTTTTCGTTTTGTTTGTTGTACATTTTATTCTTTATGGTAATGCACTATTGATCTGTAAAGTTATTTAGGAGAGAAAGAAAGTTTACAATTTGATATTATAATGAGCAATCGAACGAATTTAAGGCTATTTAATAAAGTTTCAATGATAATGAGGTTTTCAATGATTACATTGAGTGAGTTCTTATACTATAATTGGTACCATTTGTCGTTTTGTTTCTATGGTCCTCATTTTATTATATTATGATACTTTGACTTTCGTATAATTCTTTAGTTTTTATACCCTTTTCTGATATTCCATGGTCACATTGTTTCTATCCTATATCACATGAGATTGAGCTTTTTAATCACATTTTATTTCGGGTATAATTTCATCTACTGAGCAACTAAAATTAATGTACATATACTAGTTGAATAATATCGCAACAGAAGCCTACTGTCGAAGGCGTGGCAGGGGGGCCTTCTCCAAACCTTTGTTTCAGCAAAAACATTGGGAGAGCACCCATTATCTGGAAACATATTCATGATCCTACCAATTCCTGAAATTTTACTGGACCATGTTGGCCATTTGTCATAGTTTCCATACAGCGTAACGTGGTTTTAAAATTATCTGGGCCTTTTGGCGCTTAGCCATTTGGATCAAATATATTTCGAGGTATTATGATATATTAAGAAAACTAAAACATAATTTAAGAAATATCAAATTCCGTATGAATCATCAGCACTTAAAATTGTTGATTATATCATTTGGGTGCAGATATTTATTTCTGAAACGGAGTCCCTAAACACAACAAGACAAAGTTTCTAAGTTGATAAAACAGATAGGAAAAATTGATCTAGTAAGAAAAAAATGTATTAAGGCATTAAATCAAATTAAAGAATTTGCTACTATTGCAGAGAAGCTAAGCAAAGTTTATATTCTTATGGTTGCCAGTTTAATTATTTTAAGATTGCTGACCTGTGTGGATCAAACAATTCTTAATTGTCACAGAGGAAACAAGAATTGCCCCTTCATGGTAAGGCATTGCGTTCTATTTCAACATCTACATGAAACAAAGCTTTCCCTTTAACGGATATTAGTGGAATCAGGTCACAAACCCGATATAGTTATTTACGTAGGAGCTACTTTTACTACTCGTTAATTCAACAACAAGATGCAGGAGAGGCTACTGTAGCACCCTGTAGATATATTATTCTTTAGCCATGGGATATAAATAGTTGTTCAAGTAGTTAACCCCCACGAATATTCGGGGCAATTATATAAGACATCGTTACCTCATTCAACAACATAAATGTACATATTCTATGAAACTCTCAATATAGGGTTCTCTATTAGACAATCTCAATCTACGTGCGAGCTACGCATATAAAGAAACATTAACATCGTAATTTGTAATGAAGTTAAAACCATAGAGTTATGAAGGAAATTTATTTAAACCTAAGCTATTCCGGTAATACACTAAACTTCATTAGTAAGCCTACTAAGCGCATTCAGCCAAAGGCAAATAAGAAGTTTTACAGCCTGTGTGGACCGAGGAAAGCAAGTACCTAGAGACAAAATCTTAGCTATACGAAACTCTAAATATTTTAGAAGAGCTGCAGGCTCATTTCCTATTTCTTCTAAAGAAGGATCTAACTAATTTACAAAGCCATAATCTTCATGAGCTAGACACTAGCTGATAAAAAGATCATGTTCACGCATATAATAACCCGAATAAATTTCGAGGTTTTACCAGGTTTAAGTTTGACTAACATCTATGTCAATTAGCTTTTATGGTCTGCTACTTTGCCTATTTCTTAGGTTGAATGGAAAAGTAGAGTGAAGTTTTCCTTGAGAGAATTCTCTTAAAATAGTTTCCTGTGACTAGAAAACAGATTCCAAGGCCACTGCATGACCGACACCATTTAGCAATGAAAAACCATAACTTCACGAAAGCTTTTTTATAGAGCAAGGGTTCAAGTAATAATAATCGAAGTTTTCCCAGAAAACCTGCCGTCAAAATATCTAGCATCCATTTAGTCATAAGAAAACATCACTGCAACACAAAACGGCCATTCTTATTCATTTAACTATAAAATGCTTCGTAGGAAAGGTACATAATTTGAAATATGATGCTTCATTTGACTCAGAGTAAGAGCAAAATTTTACAGCTCTTAGTATGAAATCAATACGCCCGTTTAATCTGAGGTGTTGTGTTTTTTTTATTAGAGTCCATTGCAAAAATAATCGACCATCTAAAACAACCACAGACCTTAACCAAACAAATTCAAAAGATATAGGATTTTTAAAAGACTCATGCTTTGTTTAGTAAGAATTTGCTTCCAAATTCACATTATGTTTACAGAACACCTTTTGCATTTTTTAAGTTTGTCCTACTAAGTACCAGCTAATCTGGCTGGATTACAAGAAATAGCATATGTTTTAGAAAATATATATAAGAAATATTTCTTAAAATAAAAAGAATCAGGTTTTGAATATTACAGCAAAATTCAATAATTATTAAGATATAGTTTAAGGTTCACTCTGAATTCAATATATGAACTATGTAGCTATAATAGATTTATTCACGAGGTACAATGTACTAGAAGGGGTAGAATTTTATATTGAGAATTTCTTACTTCAAGTTACATTCCGCATGTGAGAAGATATTTGAAAGACTCCAACTAAATAGACGGGTTTATTAAGAGAGTTAGCATACTCTTATGTTACAAGCTATTAAGATTAACAAGAAACAATGGAACACTGTTCAATTCAAGCAAATGATTCAGGACAAAAGTTGTAGGTGTTTGAAAACTGGTACTCAAGGTACAAAATATACTTATTATGAGGAAAGAAAGGTTTTCAGAGACTAAAATCTTTGAGCTTATTTAGAAGAATCATGCCTATTAGTACTGCTTGCAAAGGTCTGGAAATTATTTCGATGTTCGTTTTCTCCATTCATTCTTTTAAGGAACTGAGTAGCAGTGACATTTAAGGAAAAAGCATAACGTGATCATGCAGATAGCGCAAAGTAACTATCATTATGTGATTAATAGCAATTGGACAGCACTATATTCATACAGTTTAACAGCAACTATGCCAAATAAATACTTAGAGTTTAGCCTTGAACTGGTCTTCTGTTGCACCCTTCAAACTGGAAGTACTTGCCTCTCCACCTGAGGCAATGCTGAGCAGAGTGTCCGAGTATTGAGCTCCAGACCATTTTTGATGGGTCAATGTCTCAACATTTTCGTTTCTTTCTTTTCTTTGAACCCCCTCAACATAAGCATAAACTCCTTTCTCAGAAGCATAAGCACGAGCCAACCTATCAACCGCAAGAGAGTTTGCATGGAAACCTCCAAGAGTGATGAACTGCCAAACAAAACCCAGTTTACCTAACTGACCCTGGAAAGCCATAATTTCCTCATCTCCATTAAAGAGTCCACCTTGATCCCAGTTGAACGATGGGGACAAATTATAGGCAAGCATCAAATGTGGGACCGGTTTACCCAGATATGCACCTTCTGGTCCATGTACTAACTGACTAAACTCCTTTGCCTGGGCTAGTTCCGGTTTAGCTGTTTCCATCCATACAAGATCAGCTAATTCAGCGAAATGTTTAGCTCTTGCTGCAGAGTATTCTACTCCAGCCACAATTCTATAAAAACCTTCTGCGGATCTTGGTCTTTCCATACACCAAAACACCTCTCCATATCCAAGCTTAGTTGCAAGCCTCCTGCAGTTGGTGTGGGATAAATGAAGAGCTTTGTGTCTAAAATCCTGCACCTCGCTTTCTGCAACTCCTTTGGCTCTCATAGCATCACAGATAGTATCCGGGTAGGATTTTAGATCTGCTTGCTCCACCCATTCCTTTTCATCTCCTCCATCTCTTAGATGTTTTGCAAGAAAGGACAACTTCTCATTTGTACATCCTGCAATGAAAGGATGATCTCTGGTGTCAATATTAGTTTCTAAAAATGAAGCTCCATCCGCATCAGTTCTTGCAATAAGCACCAAACGAGAATGCATTACATCAGCTTGCAATCTAGCTGCAGAAAGTCTATTCAAGTGTTCTCCAACAGATACTAAAACTTTACCACCCATGTGTCCACACTTCTTTGCACCTCCTTTTTGATCCTCAATGTGCATAGCAGCTGCTCCTGCCTCAATCATAAGCTTCGTAAGTTTCATAACCGACGTAATCCCGCCAAACCCAGTATCTCCGTCCGCAATAATTGGGCGTAAAAAGTCCACAACAGGAGAATCCTGCTGTCCTTTTATTTGTTGCAAATACTGACGACGGTCGTGGAAACACTGAGCTCTAAAGAGTTGGTCCACTTTATTTGGTACCGTATTTGCTGGGTAGTCTGCAAAATCTGGTCCTGGTTCATTTGTAGTACTTGCAGTAGAACTTGACTGCCACCCGGAGATATAAATACACTCCAAGTATTTTGACATCTGAGCAACTTGTACAGGATCTAAAGCTCCAAATGTCTTTGTGAAACCGCCTTCTTTGAATCTTGAAGTAACCAAGTTCCATAACTTCATGCTCATTTTATCACTGAAGGTACCTTGATTTAAATATTCATTCTGTAATCCAGAACCTTGCAAAGAAACTACTTGTTCTGCTGTGTGTCTTCTAACTGTATGCGCAAACCTAGGCTGAGCCATCCATTCTGTAGTGTCTGATACTCGTTTTTCATAATCTTGTTTTGCGAAACTCATTTTCTTTTTTTGTTGATTTGGTTTTGTTTTAACGGTTACTTAGGGTGAAATCGCTGGTGGGAATTTTCGTTTTGTAATTGTGCTTTTTAAGGATAAAATAATGGCTCTGCTTTTGCCTTTTAATGAGAAGAACCCAAAAAAATAATAATCGATAAATCGTATTGAATATGTTATTTTATATATAAAATATATACTATAATCAATCGAAGTTTTATTAGTTCGATTCGATATTAAAACTTAGCTTAGTTTCCCCATATATAAACACAGTGAAAAGCAGTAAATATAAGATAGGAAGAAGCGAGTCATCAGAAGAAATTTCGCCGAGATTTCTGAAACAAATAGGATCGGAAATAGATAAGAGATATCGAATACTAAGATATATCTAAGAAATAGGAATAATAGAAACTAAGAATTATATTTTCACAAGAAAAAAAAATTGTTTATATCATGAAAATATATTCTACACTACTTGTACTCATGAGATTCTTTTTTAATTTTCTTTAATGCTTATTTTAATTTTTAAGCTTTAATGAGAGTTTGTCTAAGTGTGTAGTATTCAATTATTAGCAGTAAGTGTAGTTGTATACCGTGGCATTAAATAAAAGTTTTTCCAGGTATGAAGGAACTTCGGCCTGAAGTTTAATTGCACTACATGAAAAATTGGGAGCATCTTGAACAGTGGCATTTGATTTACATCATTGATTTTTAAGATGACTTAACATCTTTTCTCAGTAGTTTTGTTCTAATGAGTGATGAACAACGGGCTGACTGAGACTCATGTAACTACCTTTTTATTAGGAATTGGCTTTTACTCAACAGAGTCTTACTAAGTCCACCAATCTCTTACCGTAAATTATTTAGCTTGGCCTACCAAAGATTATTTCTAAAGCAAGACTCATGAAGAATCCAAATAAACTTGATCAACAAGCTATATGGCTATGGTGTGAGGAACTGAAAACACCAAAAGTTATGGAGAAAACTGAGCAACTTTAAAATAGCTTAATGACAAGCTAAAGACATATATACAAGCCCTTGGTTGGAACACAAGAACCAGCAAGGTAAGTAATAGGCGAACTCATACGAATGTTATGTTGTGATAAACTTTACTCCTTTATGTATTCCTCTTTTTTCACCTATCGAAATGATTGTAAATACACCCAATGAGCTCTCTTTTACAATAATATTGTCTGCAGGTTAATTCTTTTCTTGGTAAAGCTAACCTTAGTTGGTACGAAAATAATTTTTGAACGAGTTGATATAATAAAGAGATGCCTAACAATTTAGTCTAAGAGAAAAACTTGTCCACAAAAAAAGAGTTGTTTATTATATCATAGTGGCTTTCTGTTTGAAGTAGCGCTAATAGTACCTCATAGAATTAGCATGTTGGCTCCTCAGTGTATAAGAAAATAAATAAAGAAACTTATATTTTGTATTTTGATATTTCTAGAGGGAGTCAACTACTTTGAGTAGAGTCATACCAGGTTGTACAGAAGCAATCGCTTCCCAGTAGTTAGGGTCCGCGACTGGTACCACAGAGTTGTTTCATTATGAAATGATTTGCAGGTGCAAATGTTTTTGATCTTAATTTTAAGGTCATGGTTGTTGAAACTCAACCTATTTTGGTAAATATGATGAGATGAATCATTTGAGCAATTAAGCATACACCGACTATAAACAATGATAAACTCCATTTAGAGTTAGAAGCTATTTTTTTTGACAACTAGACGTAACACTTATTATTCAAAATTAAGAACCTATATTATCATTATCTCATGTAAAGTTTTGTTAATCTGTATATGATAGAAATGTTTTATGCTAAGTTAATAGATACCTTATGCAAAGTGCAATCATTTTCTTCTATCTTCTTAAAAAAATTTGATACAAAATCAAATCAAATAATTATTTTTTTCTCAAAGCTTAGGTGTGGCACAGCAAAATGATTATACCCTAATATTGACACTAAACGATTGATAGACCGACCTCCCAAATAACGCACTGTGCGCTTCCATGTATATTATTGGCATCAAAGCTACTGGCAGTAAGGGCAAAACATATACGTCGGACCCAGCAACCGATCTGGAGAATCCCAAATAATATAAATTAGAATACCGGATCTCTGCATGAAACTTTATCACAAATGAATTGAACTTAGTAAGCCCAATTCTACAT
Source organism: Labyrinthula sp. Ha (assembly GCA_015227615.1). Taxonomy (NCBI): domain Eukaryota; class Bigyra; order Labyrinthulida; family Labyrinthulaceae; genus Labyrinthula; species Labyrinthula sp. Ha. Next base: position 188,294 of record JAALGZ010000044.1, on the reverse strand, counting down.
GTACATTATGCACAATATTTAGAGAAGAAATTTTCTAGATATATTGCCGGACTACTTCTGCTCGACTTTTTTACCCTTCTTTTCAAGTTCCTAAGAACTAGAAACACACATATAGAAAATACTCTTGATTTATCACCTGAGGTTAATGTTAATCTAAAGTTGAATAGCCTCATATTTTCTTAGTCCATATGGTTCGCTGCTCAGTCCCAGGAGCCATTGGATACTGATGGTAAATTATTCCTCCTTCTCCATGAGAAACTGTATCACGATAGGAACATATAAGAATCAAATGCTATGCAACACTAGAATGCATCCAAAATCGTAGGACTCAGAGACATGGAGGAAATACCCCTGACAAAGCTTTAAACGTTTTCAGCGGACTAGATACATATAATCTACAGATACGATAATTTACCTTTAGCAAAGATCATTCATCGAAAGGGCAAAGAACCAATAGCTTAAATAGAGGATTTAGTTGCCCCAGAGGTAATGCTTAGTGAAGAGTTTACAAATTGTCTCTACCAAGAATAAGTATTAACTTACAAAAATGCCTATTCTTAGCATTCTTACCATGTGGCTCAATCCCTCGCTATTTTTTTCTAGAGCCGTATTTGAGTATACTATGTTATTGTCGTGGCGTAGTGTCCGGAACACCCGTATTCCATTCGTGTGACCGATATATGTTGACTTGTATTATCTGTTTTTAAAGCTCTATGAGCGCAAAAATTGAAACGCCACCTTACATTCTCAAATAAATAAAAAGACAATAAAAGACAAAAGGAAAAGTTTTCAGGATACCATTGCCTTTGGTTTAATAGAACTGAGCTGTATTAGTTGTATTTCACAATCTTGTCTATAGAGATTCCACTACATTGGAATATAGCTAAAGGATAAACATTCTGTGAATAATTAGGTTTGTGGTCGATTTTCACACCTGAACCCACTTGATATTTAATAAAAAGAAGTAACATACAGAATTGAGGCAACCTTTTAAGACTTAGGCAAGGCTTGAGGTTATGACTTTGTCTTAAATAAAGCGTGCAGCAAATGACATTAAGGTGTTGGTCCTTAGATTTGGTAGTAGCTCAAAATAAGCTCTATTTACCTTCCATAGTATAATATTTGGAATATTTCAATAACGCAGTTACACAAAGTGTCTATATGGATACTAGTTCAAAGTTATTACCCATAAAATTACCACCATTCAGTAATTCCAAGGTATACAAGCTCCCTCTGTACGTAAGCTACAGCTTAAGCAAAGGATTGTTCACATTTCACTTTAATAATTTTGTCATCTAGAATATTGGAAGATAATTTTGAGCATTGATTAAGATGCCTTGGTACTACATCATTCTAATGTCAATAACATTAAACCATGACTGTAATCTACCAGTACACAGACATCTTCCCAACTGAAATACAAGGCTCTTTAAAATTCCACCTTGCATAGTTCAATAAAGTGGCTGACAGGAGAATTTTAAATATACATTTTAAGACTGATTACCATAGGTCTTAGTTACTACTTCTATAAAGAACAAGTTAAAGCAGAAAATACTTAAACCGGGCTTAGTGGTCTGTACAACGCAAGGAAGAAAATATTACTTTTCGAAATGTTACAGAAATTCTCGGAAGATTTAATAGAGAATGGATTTTTTTCGTTTTAAGTTAATAATCGCTATCCAAAATCATATATACATACAAATTCAGCCAATTGGTGAAATGTGTGCTTCTTCTGAAAGAGAAGTTAAGGCATTGGTGCCTTAAATTAAATTCATTGGATTTGGCAACAAGTAAAGCTTATTATCCATACAAGATTTTTTTTGATTAAATTGCCTAAAATATACTGGGGATACAATTTTAAAATTGCAAATAGATTATTGTCTAATAACATTGCTTGTGTGAATTTTGAAAATCTACTTGTTCTTTTGACACGAGTTTCTAGGATTTTATTCATCGATCCTTCTTGCATATTTCTAAAAACTATACATTATATATCCTTTCAAACCCTGAAAATTTATGAAATGCTAAAGCAACTATCCTATCTTCTTCATAATTGTATTTTTTAGGTTACGGATATAGTGAGAGGTAGGAAAGAAATTGGAACTATCATTTGCTGGCGGTATTACTAAAAAAACTTTAATTATTGTACATGAAAGGGAGGAAAAAAAGAATAAATAATGAAAATAAAATAAATAAATAGTTTTTTCTTGAAAATATTAAGACCGTACAGTTTCCTCTAGTTTCTTAGCTAAATAAACTTTTCTTTCACAGAGAGGAGTTTAAAATGAAGAGCCTCAATAAATTTACAAAAGAATCCTTAATCAACATCATTCTTCATATTATAATATTGTTTTAATATATTTCTTCTACCCTTCACGTTGAAGTGAATTTCCATGTCATTAACATGGTACAATTGGTTTCAAAGTTTTGAATTATCGAGAACCCCTAATCAGCGCATGATTAAATTGAATCACAGTGTTGCATTACCACATCTCTTGAAAATGTCAAAGCCAAATTCAGAAAGTAATTCAGTTGGATCAGTCGATGATACACTCCCAATTGCAGAGCTTAAGGCAAAAGAATCTGCTACAAAAGTAGGGAAGTTCAGCAGAATAAAGAAAATTATACTTTCAAGCCCTAAGGCTTCACAAAAAAGGAAAATAACGAAACCAAAAACAACACCTAAGAAATCGGCTGCCAAGAAACGAAAAATTGATAAAACAACTGATAGATTAAAACACGGAATACCACTAACTGAAAAACATTGTGTTGTTCATAATATTTTACGGCGATGGAATTATTGTTTTCAAGGTGAAGAAGTTTTAAAAGTAGTCAAATCAGGAGAAAATGCTAAAGCACAAAACGTTTTGCTTCTATTTATTTTATTTTAGGACATTGTTCAAACTGGATTTAAAGGATTAAGTGTTGGATTTAGAGGTGATTTATGTGGAAAAGTTGTTGATGAACGTCAAATAACTCGTTTGTACAGCTTTTCTATTATTCTTATTTATTAGAACACCAACCTTAAATAACTTGCTGAAATTGGAATCAGAGGAATTAAAAGAATATTTAATCATAGGCATTAAAAATCAATTGAAAGCTTTAGTTGAAAATAGGAATAAAAATCCGGATTCTGTTCTTGAAAAGTTGGTGAAAGAGTTGAAAAAGGAACTTGAGAAAGCAGAAAAGTTAAAACCAGACAAGATTGAAAAAGCATTCCTTAAATTAAAATATGTCGCTTAAAAAGTGTTAAATGAAATGAAACTCACTTTTCTTTATTTGGAAATAATGTTTATCTTTTCAACAGTGAAAACAAATTTAAATTATACAGATTTTCTACTGGTTTTCTGTGAAAGAAATATTTGTAAAAATTTCCTCTGCGAAAAAAAAGTCACCAGGAAGAAACATGGTTTGAAGAAAATGAACTTATTTTAAATAAATCAGTTTGTTTTTTTTTTGGTTGAAAAATTGACACTTAGTACGCTCTTCTTTCAACTTCGAAATTTAGATGATAGCAAATTGTTTAATACTTTTCATTGCTTCCTTGTAGAATCTTCCTATCATATACCAAAGAACTCATTGGCGCAATTTTATGTTCTCTTTTTCAAATCAAATTTCCCCAAAATCAAGTCCTAAGAAGAAAAGTTGTGCTCTATCAGAAAAACAGTGTCATTAGCTCTTACTATTGATGTTAATTCATTTTGCGTTGTCAGCAGTGCTTATTAGGTTCAAACTGTAACGTGAACTATATATCCAGACTTCTTTTAGTATTAGGACTAAATTCTGGAATTTCCGCAAATATCTGAAACTTGGATTTATTCCGGTAGCGCTTTCCTCTTGCCAAAATTCAAGTTCTTAAGAAAGTCAATTAGGCTACTAGCTTAACCATACATCGGGAATCTAGCTACTTTTAAGAGCTAAATACTAAACTAGTATTTATTCTAATATTTTGTCTATTAAGTTTTTCATCAGGTTCCATCTAGACATCCTGTTCTGGTTTGTTCTTCTTGAGCGTTCCTTCAATTTAGTTTGTCATACTAATTACGCTGGCTTCAATCAATCAATTCCCGAAGTTCTACTTAAACTAGTGTAATCTTCCATCAAGACAATGAAGATTTTACGAAAACGTTATTGAAATCTCAGGTGTCCTCACTTTAAAAGAATAGGATGGTTTGAGAATAGATTGCTGGTTTTTTAGGGTTCTATAGGTTTCCCAGTATCTTCTATATCGTGTTCATGTTGTGTGTAACCACTCTCTCAATATGTTAACAAATGTCTTAGTATTTTAGTTAAACACTTAACGACAAACTTATAATATATGTACTGTGCACTTACATGCCATTTGATTAGCTTTTCTGGTTGAATGTCTTTCTTCATTTTCTGGTTCCTGATCTGCTCATTACTAGGCGAGTATGCTTGAGATATATTGAGATCTATTTAGCGACAGGGAAGTAGTTTTGTTTCTTTTGGGATCAAGATTATGGTATTTTTAACAGATTTGTGTAATTTTTGTAGGATGTTGGAATTCTTCGTATCTTGTGCTGGGGACATCTTTTTCAATTTTCTATTTCTTACTAGAGTTTAGGATTTTCCGTCCAAGTTAGGTAGTTTAAGATACTTCACTTGCTCTTTATTTGCTGTCTCAGTTCAACGATTTTCATATTTCGGATGTGTTTGTGCTTTCAAAGCGGCTTGTTTAATATTTTTCAGTAGGTCAATTTAATGCAGAGGATTCATTTATTGATATCTTCTTTTTATGTTTGAAGTGATTTTTGCTGCCATAGGTGATATTCTTATGGATATATGTTGCATCAGAAATTTTTGAATGTTGCATATTTGACGATGGATGGGATATAATCAAACCGTCCATCAGTATTTATCTGGTTATTATTTATTTGCTGCGTCTTAGGTCCTCTGAAAGTTTGTGAGACTCTTAGTTCTAATTATGTTCTGTTGAAGTTTTGTTATTATTCGTTTGTTGGTTTTCCGGGGGGGTGTTGGTAGCTTTTCATGACCCTTGGGTCTTCATTAAATTTTATTTTAGTTCTATTGTAATGTATTACCCCGGGGGTGTTGGACGAAGTTTTTGATTCTCACCTATAGCAGTAACTGTTTTGCATACGAAATGATTTGCTTCAACATATGGTTGTCTCATAGTGATTTTACTATCTTTAGAGAATCTAGATCTACTTGTTTGAATTCAAAGCTGAAGCAATTTTTATTGTCACTTGTCCTCTTCAGTTTATTGGAAACTTTTGATAAAACTTTGTGCATTGATTAGTATTCTGTCTGGGTTTTCATATTATTATTATTAATTTGTGCACCGAATAACGCTCTTTCTTGTTTAATTATTATTCTTTTGCAGATGTTAGCTAATAAATCTATTTCTGTGAGTATATTATGTGGCTTAATACTTCTAATTTTTGAATACGGATTCTGATCTAATCTCATTTTACTCAAATAAAAACATTGAATATTTATATCTTGTCACCAATTCTATTGTGATACCTTATGTGTAGAAATGAGTTGTTTTTGATTCTTTCTTGTCGCTACTGATATTCTTATATTTGAGACCCCCTAAAGTCTCAGCTCCGGATTAGGTTTCTATCTCTGTCGCACCAACAGGGTTTTTTGTGACAGTTGTGTAGAACTTTTTTGTGGAAATAACTGTCGCAACGGGGTTTATAGTTATTGACCAGTGTTTTATTTATTTGAATGTCTAATATATTGTCAATAATGTAGTACCTTCCCTGCCTCAAACATTATTGCTCTAATTATGTTAAGTTCTTCTCTTTGTCATTGAAGTTGTAATATCCAGTTTCAAATTCTGGCTGTTTCTTCTTTGTTCATTCTTAAAATAGCCAGGGCTTGCACAAATGCTCGGGGGATATTTGGAGCTCTTGTTTAGTTGTATTTTTTCATGGCATTATTTTTAATTAGTTTGATTGTAGAATCTATAAAAAATATATATGCCCGGGGTTAGTAAGCTATTCTTGAGAACATGGTTTTCTAAATCTATATGGATATCATCTCCCTCTCTATCTGAAATACATATTTTGTTTTATCCTAAGTTACTTTAATGGATTTTATGGCTTTCTGTGGTAGGCGATGTTATTATTTATCCAGTACAGCAAGAAGTTGAGAAATATTTTCATATACTTAACAACTTTCACAAAGAGGATAAACAAGTATCATTTTTGCATTAAAAGTTTTTAATGATGACGGCAATTCCCCATGTTTCTGAATGATAAGGGTTCTATATATGAAACCCACCTGATAGCCCAGAAAGCTTCGAACTTGGGTTTGAATATGGGGTTAGTTGTCATTGTGAAAATAGTAGAGTGAGTTTGTCAAAGGTATTGGTATATGGTTAGTGTGTTTTATGTTAATACATCAATGTATGTTTGTTAGCATGCAAACTTCGCCATGTACATCATTCTCTTATTGTTTGGGCTGTATTTATCGATTATAAAGAAAAATTTTAGGATAATCCTGTCCACCTCTATTATTATGGTTGCTTCCGGAGAATCGTCCTTGTTATTCAGCATGACCTTGTATTTGATTATTTTCTAGAGATATAATTCAGCTTAATAAATTTCTTGTCGTGATGTCTTGTGCTTGGGCTATTTAGAACAATTGATCTACAGACTGCAGTTATTAACCTAATAGTTGCCCTGTACTTGACCAAGTGATAGTGATATATTCTATTTAATTTCAAACATTTTTAATAACAGGAATAGGTTGCTGGTGCAAATATTGTAGTCAGATATGTATTCTGAAGGTTCTCTGTAGCGTTATGTTAATGATATGAGTTTCTCCATCAAATGGCATCAGGCTGTATGGTTCTTGCTTCTTGAACTTAGTTTGGAGTCTTGAGGCTACTTCATGCTTTCTTATACATATACTAGTTTTCATCATTTAAGAATGACATATCCTATGATGTGTAAACAAAAAAATATTTTTTAAATTTTAGAGTATAACCAAAATGCACGAGTGTAGCGATCTCTCAGTGTTGACACCTTTCCACGCGTGCATAATTAAATTTCAAAGAGCACAAATCATCTTGGACAATAACTAGCTTGGTTTGTATCGAAAGAAGTGATAATTGTAGCCTAAGATGGACAAACTTAACTTCATTTACCTTAAGTGAAAAGATCCTCACGATCCAAGGGCTTTACAAGGACATGCTCAATGAATTAAAGGTAGGAGTGAGCCTTAGTACAGCTAAAGGCTTGTAGATCTTATCAAAATTACCTAACAAAGTTAAAGGTACAATTGACTTTATAGTGGAAATACCCGCTATCTGAGGTTTAGATGCTAAATACCAGGACGGTGATATCATGGAATTTATACCGGTTATGGATATCAATATGACGATTTACCACGTTGAGTTTATTCTTAGGATAAAAATACAAAATGATCTATAGAAAAACCACATGATATCAAATTATTCAATAGGTTCACGACTAAAGCTCTCTGTCAAGAGAACAATCAAAAACACTATAAGTTTAATTTGAGTAGGGCACTTGCCACCATTTCAATGGAACATTAGAACTCATGTAATGGGTAAAAAGATATATTAACACTTACCGCAACTGGAAAGGCTAGACAAGCAAGAGAACCTATCATCTCTGAAAAGGCTTGAGCAATAAAGCAAATAGAAATAAATTTGAAGGGAAGCTGATCAGGGTAATGAAAATTTAGTTAGATATTGACAAAAGCTTCACACATCAGATCAAAAAGCGATGGATGATAACATGGAGCCTTGGTCAAACATATGAAACCGTTCTTCTTTAACCATATAATCAGCGAATATATATTTTTATATTGCTTTGAATGAAATATTAGATAACTAGGGCAATCACGAACATCAGCATAATAAAATATCGATATTTTTGGAAAGTGAGAGCAGGAGAAGTCATAGTATGGGCACTGTGCAAATAGGTAGCTAAGCTCTTAGACCAGGGGTCTCGTAACAGCATAAGTCATATAAGCCCAGACAGTTTCTTATACCGAATCTAAGTGATAAAATAGCACAGAAGCTGAATGCAAGTATTATGAAGTTCAGACAAAATACAAGGGAGATATTCTAAAACTCTTAATATCAGTCTAAATAATAAATATTAAGATGTTGCATTTTAATATATACCTCTTATGCATTCAATCGAACAGCTTGAGAATAAATTAAACTTACTCACTCTGCAATACGGTGCTGAAAACATCACTCTTTTATTATTTATTTTGATGAAAATGTTATGAATAGATTGGGAACCAAGCAGAAAGAAATATCTAATCATTTATATGAAACTGTCGCAATTTGCAAATGAAGTTAAGCAAATGGATAGTTACTGAAACTTTTAAAGGTGACAAGAGCTCAAGGACAGGAATGTGGCAATTGGTGAAAGTTTGTACTGAAGATAGCGAACTCTTAAATTTTCTTCTATTAGTTTTGTGGACAGAGGTAAGCTTTGAAATAAGATTCTTGTAGCTAGTATCATAGAAGAAATCGACTGATGCTTGTTGAGAAATGAGATGCCCTGGATACAAGTCTTGACTTTCAAAGAAAGGGGCCCATATAATATTTCCGTAGTTTGGCTTATATTGTTCTACAAAGGAAAATAAAATAGCCCTATGAATACAGGTTAATCTAAATAGAGTTCAAATCTTTTCAAGTGGAGCTTATTTAGGTGGTAAATGAGTTAAGATTATACACCATAATGTTTTCTAGGATATTGTTCTACGATGCCTACCTTTTTGTGTTCTAATTAACGTGAGACAAGGGCCTATTATACTATGTCGTATATAAAAACTCTCCATCTGTATAGAACAGCTACCATGAACTCAGAAAATATTGAAAAAGAAGATAAATTTCCACCTCATTAGTATCTTTATTGTTCTCAAGCCCAAGGTGCACATTTTCCCAAAGGATCAACAATGGTTTAATTTTATACTCAATTTTAAAATAGAATTACTAGAAAACGATGCTAGAAACTGAGTTGTATTTTGCACAATACTTTTTTCTTTTGTATAACTAAGACATTCACGCTGGCAAGCAGCAGATTGTCCAGGTTAAAAGTAATATGTTTGCGCCATTGTCACACTCTCTTCATAAAGGTTAATATTGCTTCTTTTCTAAGAAGTCTACTGCTGTAATATAACTATTTAAGAAAATTTGGTTATAACTTTGGGTTCAGTATCTCTTGGATTGGTTCAAGATATCATATATTTCAGTGTTTAAGGTATCTAAAATCATATTTTGACCAGAAAAATTAGTTGGACGAGAAAAATAACTAGCAGTAACTATCATACATATGTAATTCTGATAAAAGTACACAACAACATGTCGCTTCTATTTTATTATTAAAATAATCTTTTACCAAAAAATCATTCGTGGATATGTTTAAGTAATTGGATAGATGATAAATAAATTATATCGTTTTACTTACGAAGACTCTGTCTTTTAAATTTTGTTGAACAATTAGATAAAACTAAGTTTGAAAATACATTATTGCTTACCTAATAAACATTGCACGGGCCTTGAATTCTTCTTCTAACTCGAAGAAATTGTTCAGATTATTACCTGTATTTTATTTTTGCTGACAATAGTTGATTAAAGGGTTGCTTTATTAATTGCTTCCTCAATCCCCACAAACCAGGTCCTTCCAGCAGATTTGGTAATATAAGTTTCAATATTATAGCGAAAATTTTAATTTTTTCTGCATATCTCTTATATTTCTTTCAAATGTAAATAATAATTTCACATGGACCGCCTATATAACAGAATAGCTTATATCAAACAGATGGTTTCTTGGTTCGCAAAAAGAATATTACCCCCCCCCCCTTTCAGAGGTTAAGCGCTAAAGCAGACTCTGGCTCGAGCAACGTAGTTATTTGACAATATGTTAAACTTGGCGTACCCTTTGAAATTATCATGATTTACCAAACGTGTTTTGAGGCTTCTCAGTTTGCTTTGAGTGATATTAAGGTTTTCACTGCCACTTTGAGTTTATTTTGCTTTTATCTTGAGTATCATTTGGGATTTTGGCCGCACATCTTTTTTTTGATATTTTGATCTCATTGGTTTTTTTTATTCTCTAACTCCTCAGCTGCTCAATATTTTTTCTAGTACCCCATCACCGTATGATTACTAGATTTTTTGCATTTAGGATCCGAACACGTACTTCTGCTTCTGTCTATTCATGAGTGACTCTCTTTGATACTCAGCTATACCTGCATTAGGTATGGACAGCCTGTTTCATGCATATGACAATCTGCTACTGTGTAATTTATAACTGTATTTATTTACACCTTCATAACATATGAATAATTTCAGTCGTTTAAGTAGTTTCATTAATTCAAATATCTTGAGTAGAAATTCCTGGCTTAATTTCTTATGGCAGTTTGATTTTATTTGGATTTAACATATATGTTGGCAATAGAAGCATTATACTGGTTTTCATGCTTAGGTTTGACAAAATAAGTTGGGATATCGAGCTCAAATGTACAGTTTTAAAATTTAAGTTACAACAAGTGGATGTAAAGATGTAAACTAAAGGGTACAAAGAATGTTTCAAAGATTATAGTCCCCCCCATAGGGACAATTATTTGTTAATTTTAGATATACCATGATAAATTTCATCTATATTTCAAAGTGAGAAGTACGCACAAGCTTTCATCAACAAGAATGGTATCAAGTCTTTAAGAGGTGGAATATGTACTATTGGGTTTCTGTAGTTTTATTAGTTTCTTAAACATTTGAAGTGTAAGATTCGGTAGAAACGGTAGTCGAAACTTCAAAGAAGATGGAGTTACTGAACTTTGTAGCGTTTGGCCTGAATATCACTTGAGGTGTCATGATCTATAAGAAATCTATTATTATTTTAGCAAGACTAATGTCCAAACCAAGTCAAAACTGATAAGCTTTTATTGTATCATTTCATTTTAATATTTTCCCTCAAAAGATACCCCTATACAAAATAATTAAATGAGCATTCTTATGATTTTATGTAACTTGGAATCAATGGCTAAAGCTTAAGGCTAAAGTCTAATGCTTGGATTGACTCAAGACTAACATAAATTGGTGAATGTTCTTAATATGTTGTAATTGCAAATCTTGCAAAAGGATAGAATTCTACTTGTGTATTCTTTTACTCCAGACTGGCAGGTGTATTATGATTCGTTTTTCAATTTTCGCTTCCACCAAGATATTACCCTTGAATTATCTGTCCCGTTATCCAGGTTATTTATTTGGTACGTCGTGGAAAATTCAAATAGAATCACAGCAATCCTTACTTTCTCCTCTCCTCATCCTTTAGATGGGTCTAGAACTTCCAGAAAGCAACATTCTACTGCGTTATCTTACTGTACATGGGTATTTGAAAGCTGAAAATGAGCCATTGGCACAGTGTATGTCAGATTTTCTTCCTTGATAACAGCTGTGACGTTCGTTCTTATCTCCAGTCAGCACCCAATCTATCAATCATAAAGTAATGGAATCTCCTAATTAAACTTACTAAATTGACGAGGTTCAGCATCACGGCAACTCTGAACATTAATATCTTGTCTGGATCTGCTGAGAGGAGAAATTCACATCCTCAATTGTAGCTGATATGAATGCATGAGGCAACTTTTGATTATCCAATATGTCTATATTTTGTATTCTTATCGAAAAAGATCACTTGGTGTCGTTTTAAGAATGTGACAATCGTAAAGTTTTCATGTTGTCGACCCATATCTGGTACCTCAAACAATTTTTTCTTCCTTGCTAGTCGTCGTTAGCAGCCACAACTAACCACTCTACGATATCATTATCAGTACTTTGAGGTCTTTGTGCAATATGCCCCCAACTACTTTTAGTATGCAGATGCGGATGTTGTTTTGTTGAGGCAAAGCCACTAAAGTACTGAGTTTGCGTTAAGTTAAGATATGACCGTTCGCAGAAACAACTGAACCCTCGTACAAAGTTTTCTTTCTACGACTGGGTTACCCTTGGTATCTATTTTCTTTATCACCTAGTATATTTATTCAAATTGTTTATGGATAGAATCAAAACACAAAGTTTCAGGTCTCTTACAGAGATATTTTATCTTCTTAATGTCTCATTCTATGCTTCAACCAGCAATTTGTACTTCGAGAGACTTGTCACCCTTCGTAATTCTAGGTCTAATTGAAAATAGAACCCAATGTCAAACCTAAACCTAAAACTGGTTGATTGCTGCAGCAATGCAGCAGAATAAATACTCAACCTTGCGAAAAATTGCTATTGCTCACTACGAGCGGGATTGACACTGTGAAACTGGACTAGCAGTACTTGAGTTTCTAGTAACGATTTCATTTTCTCAGTAGATTATGTAAACTGGTCCGTACAAAGGAATGGATAGCGTTGTATTACCAACTGCCGAATAATGAGCTAAGATATATGAGGAACTGTGGGCTTTGCCAGCCCCATTTCTTAACTTTATTAGAAGCATAGTTGTTTCTTATTATTCGTCGCAAAAGTAATAAATATTTTAAACGAGGTTACAGAGCTCCAAAACTGAAAGAAAACGGAGAGCACAGAATCCAAAAAATATTACGTTCAATTGATCAAAAAAGAAAAAGGTATTAGAGTAATGGTCAGGACTAGAGCCTGTATACTGCGTGACAGCTCATATCCACGCAAAGCTGATACAAGAGAGAAGCAGCCTTGTAGCACTAGAGTCTGAAGCTCTCAATCCCACAGCGAACATATCAAAATTTTATTTAGTAAAGCAAACCAAAGTTGAATAATATGAGGTGTACAAATATATAACACAGTGGCAATGATAGGATTGTAAGAATAGTTTCAGTTCTATATGCTTTCTTGGGGTATGGTTCCGAAGCGAGACTTCTTTTTGCTGGAGAAACTTTCACAGTTGGAATCATTCTTCTTAGATTTATTTTGAAAGAAGGTTTGGAAGTTTGTACAGGAAAACTGGGGTCCAACTCTCATCATGAAAGAAAAACATACTAAATCTCTACATATTGCACAGAATGTTTTTTTGCTGATACTTTAAAACTTGGCTTTATCTTTAAACTAAGTGAGGATACATATATATATTGGTATTCCCCGAAAGTATTTGCTTTTTTCACATATCTAAAATAGCAAAGTTTCATCTATTGTTATACTTCGACTTACTCGTAAGTTTTTTTTTTAATCGAAAGACTCGTTGAAAAATATATTTGTACAATAAACTTGGGAATATCTTTAAATAAGAAACATTGCGATAATGTATTAATTGTCGTAGATCAAATAAGAAAACTCTTATACTTTTTAGGTTTTATTCAATATTCATATAAAAGAATAAATACTTTTTATTCAAGAGATAAACAATTTGTTATAGATAATAAATGTTTTATTTTATATAACTTAATTCTTAGTTAATGACCAATTAAAGTAATAAAAGTTATATATTGTTAATCTAAAGTTATTTTATTTATTGAATAATTCTTTTATATTTATTATTAGTTAGTTCTATTATTATATTTTATCTTAAAGTATTAAAGAAATTTAAGCTAGGTTTACGTGAGTTTTATTTATAATATTTTATAATAATCGGTGCCAACACACAGATTCTTAAACTTTGTCTATTTTGTTCATCATTTTCCAGTTTCTTTCCCAGTTGATAACTCCCCATAAAATTCATTAATCATACATTAGTAACAATAATCCGTAAGATTAACGGTAGTTATGTTTAAAAATTTATATATATATATTTATTATATTTAAATAAAATTATTAATTTTATACCGGTATAAATATAATAAAATTAATGACTTTTCAGAAAGACCAGATTCACTGTAATTACGAAACGTATGCTTTCATATTCAGTTAATGGACAACGTATTTCATAGAAATATACGGGCTAACGAACCAGGTGTCCCGAAACGAATACACCTACGAATGAACTGTATATAAAACGAGACAAAAATTAAATATTATAAGAAATTATCTCATCCCGAATTAAAGGTTAATCGAAAGACAGCTGAAGAAAAAAAAAACAGAAGAAGAAAAAAAAATGATGCAGCCAAATACTCTTCGTCGTGGACCACGAACAAAACTAGGTAGGAAAACAAAACCAACTACCACAAAAATTACCAAAGGGAAATTAACACCCGATGGGTTCAATGATAAAACACAACCCATGACACGTACGGGAAGAGCAGAACAGCGGATGAAGCTGGTCTTTCGAGCAAAGAAACTGCGAAGATTAGGATACTACTCACCACTTCAAAGACAACAGAAGCCTATGTTAACATCCCTTCCAAAGCATAAAGTGTCCGAGAAGACAATACGCAAGGCGTTGGAAGAGAATATTCTGTTTAATCACTGCACTCAGACGCAGATTGACCTGCTAGTCCAGGCAATGCAACCAAAGAAAGTTCGTAAAGGACAAAAAGTTATCATAGAAGGTACAACAGGGGAAAGTTTGTATGTTGTACAAAAAGGAAGGGTGGGTGTGTTGCTGAAAAATGGGAAAGAGGTTGAGTTGAAGGTGGAAAGTGTTTTTGGAGAACTAAGTTTAATGTTTGAAAGTCCTAGACAAGCAACAGTTATAGCAAGAGAAGATTGTGAATTATGGAGTTTAGATAGGTCTCAATTTAGAATGATCATGGATAAACAATATGAAGTGCAAAAGGAACTGGTGTTGAGTGCATTAAAGGAATCTTCCATAATAGACCTATTGCCTATAAAAGATAGGGAAAAGACTATCAGGATATTAGCTGAAGTTGGCCATTTTCAGCAATTTAAACCAGCTGAGGAGATTGTGAAACAAGGAGCAGAAACCAGATTTTTCTATGTGATTCTTTCCGGAGAAGTTCTTGTGCAGTTGAACAATAGTTCATCAGATCCTGTGCTGAGAAAAGGGGATTATTTTGGAGAGTCATCTTTTCTTACCACGAATCCTCGTAATGCAACAATTAGAGCAAGGACTCCAGTGTCTGTGCTGGTTCTTGATGAAGAAGCTTTTTCTCTTCACTTAGCAAGTAAGAACTTTTTGATTAAGTTGGATGAAAACGCAGATAGAAGAATTTTTTTGTGTGCACCATTAATGAGAAAGGTATATGAGGAATATCCAGAACAGTTTGATAAGATAGCCAAGGAAATTAGATACACGGAATATAAGAAAGAGGATTTAGTTTTACAAGAAGGAAAGGAGGCTGTGAATTTCTATGTTATCAAAGAAGGACAAGTAAGGATTGAGAAGAAAATTGGAGACGATGAACTAGATGTGGTTGCTAGACTGGGTAAAGGTGCGCACTTTGGAGAAAGTATGTTAAAAGGAGAAAAAGCACAGAAAAGAGATGCAACTGTTGTTGTGGACAGTGAAAAATTAGAAACCTTTAGTGTTTCAAAAGATACTTTTAATAAATATTTTACACCAGAGGAACAGAAAAGTTTACTTGTTGAATCTGGAAGAAGAAAAGAAACAAAAAGACCCGTAAGAACAAAGTTAACTCTTAGAGAGAGACAAACAAGTGTTAAATTAAGCAAGCAATCCTTCCAATTACGAGAACCTTCGCTTGCGAAGAAAGTTAAGAATGTTAAACTTAAGATTAAAAAGAAGTGGTTGCAGAGAGAGTGTGCTATTGGACAAGGATCTTTTGGAACTGTATTTCTAGCAAGTTTAAAATCTGAGTATAACTTCACCTCAGATGAAGATTATCTCGCACAAAGCTTACACGGCTTAAGTTCAGCTGGAGGTTATGAAGAAGATGTTGTATACAATACAACTAGTATTCCAACTGTTTTTGCGTTGAAGAGGATTGCAAAAAAACTGGTTATTGAAAAGAATCAAGTGGAAGCAGTAACTAGAGAAAAGAATATTCTACAACAAGCCAATCATCCATTTATTCTACAATTGTATGAAACTTATCAAGATAGTAATTGTATTTATATGTTGTTGGAATTTGTTCAAGGTGGAGAGTTGTTTAACAGGATAGTCCCTGCAGACGACTCTATTATAGATAGTCAATCCACATCCAGCTCAAACTCTGTTCAAGCAGGGATCCCTGAACCAGACGCAAGGTTTTATGGTGCCTGTGTAATTGACGCGTTATGTTACTTGCATGATAAATCCATAGCTTATCGAGACTTGAAGCCAGAAAATTTAATGATAGATGTGGATGGATATATCAAAGTTATTGACTTTGGTTTTGCAAAGCAGTTTGCAAGCAGGGATGCGAAGAGTTCTACGACTTGTGGAACATATGAGTACATGGCACCGGAGATCCTGTTGCAGAAATGGCATACTAGAGCAGTTGATTACTGGGCATTCGGAGTGTTAATGTATGAAATGTTAACCGGATATAGTCCGTTTGCGAAAGAGGTGCAAAAACGAAGAGATAGGTTTGAAGAAAGCAATGAAGGTGATGTGGATAGTCAGAGTACTTTTCAGATGGCTTTGTTTAGAAATATTATTAAGGGAAAATATATAGTGCCTAAAGGGTTTTCCAAGGAGTTGAAAGGATTGGTGAAGATGTTGTTGGAAGTAAATGCTAGAAAGAGATTGGGTATGAATACAAACCTAAGCCCTGGAAAGGGTATCAAAGAACATAAATTTTTTGCAAGTATTACTTGGGGAGATTTAAGAAGAAAAGTTGCTAAAGCTCCATGGAAACCAGAGGTTCAAGACAAGATGGATTTAGCTAACTTTAGAGCAGAAGATTTTGGAGAAGATGTAAATCATGTTGAGGAGTATGACAATCTGATTGATCCATTGAATGACCCATTTATCAACTTCGATCAGTGATAGTTTTGTGAAGTGGTAGAGTTAGTTTACTATGTTTTGTGTTTGTAATTTTGAATATATTCTATTTAAGTTTATATCCATATTTGGCAGATATATCTAATAGATCTTCTACAAGTGTAGAAGAAATATTTTGTAAAGTTAAACGTAGTCTCCCTTTATTTACTTCATTCACTTTTGTTTTTGTATTTATTTCCATTGTAGGATGAAAACCAGCAAACTCAGCTATTTCTTTTGGACTTGTATTCTCAATTTGATAATATGCTATACCTGATACTACTGCATAATATTCAATCCAATACTTTGTAAAAATATCGATACAACCTTGATATTTTTCAAAGTCAACAGTTGGAAACAAAGATGCTATTACTTCATAAATATCTGGATGAGGAACACTATCTTTCTTAGCTGTAGTACAAAATTTAACCACAAGAGAAGCAATATTCTTTAAAGGATTACGAACTTGCACCAGTTGTTTTCTAAATTTTGTTTCACATCCATTTTCTTTGTACATGCAACCGTTCCATTTCTTAAAAACTTTCTTACAATGATCTCTCCAGCAATTATTCCACAGTTTTCTGTATGAACAAGAATCTGATGCCTCAAATTGGATAGAATGAAGTATCCTTTCTCTGGGCCTCCTGCATAAGAGATCAGTGTTTATTTCTGAAACTTAAAATCATATATGAATTTATACCTTGTTTTTGTGCAGCAACGAAATGAATCCAAGAAATAGTTCCATCTCTTGCAAAATTTTCAAGAGCGTCAGATGTTTCATGAGCAACTTCAAAACCAAGTTGATTTAACTTCTCACTTGTATCACTTGTTCCTGATCCTTGAACTCCAAATATTATTACCTAAGTTTCATTATATGTTTTTTTATACTTGTCTTTCAGTTGTAAGCTCGACTCTTGGGCGAAGCAATCCTGATTTAAGCCGAAGCCAGTAGTATGACAGATACAGACCGTAAGGAAGACATATCACAATAGTTATTATGGTTATATTGCGTAAAAACTCAAATAATTCATCCTTCGTTGTTTTTTTTGAATAGTTTGAATTGGAATCAAGTCTCTTGGGTTGCTTTTTCTTTCTCTTTGTTTTTCTTTTCATGCTGAAACGAAATAAGAATTATGTGGTAATGTAATATTGAATTTATTAATATACTATTCCAAAAGCAAAACCACTAGAAAAGATAAAAGAAAAAGGTATATACGTTTTTTATGTCTTCTTTTGCGAATTTAAATTTCCATAAAGATTATTCAAAAAACAACACTAAATGAATTATTATGTTTTTGCACTTTCTGATATCTGCAACCTTTTAATAGAAGTTTGTTCATAATAAGTGCAAAATATTAGAAAATTATTTAGTTAAGTTGACTATTTTTTTCTCAACTTTGGTTATATTTTCTATATTTCATTCTTTAGCTTTAAAGAACACAAATGATAAAATGTTAAATATTAAGCTTTTTCCGCTTATGCAAAACCTGTCCAACTAGAGCAAAAATCTCCATCTCATTTTTTTCTTTCTTCTTTGACAGCACGTTCATCAGTTGCTCCATTTTAGTTGTAACTTGATCTGACGGCACGTCCTCACCTAATTGCATAGCTAACCTTTGAACTTCAGAAACATCCTCTAATCCTCGCAGGACTATTTCTTCAATAGCTGTATCCTGGTTAAGTTTCTTACGTAACAAAATAAGTATTTGATACGATAGTTTTCTAGAGTCTAAACCAAGATCGGTTTTCTGCTTAAAAGGCCCAAGATTTACAACAATTTGAAGCTCTTTTACTTTCACAGTAGCTGAAAATATATTTTCAAGAACTCTTTCCGTAGGGAGTAGTATATTCTTACGAAGTAAAGTATAACAACAACTCAACCATGCTTCTTTCTCTGATATCTCTAAGGAAGAAAAGTTGATTGAGGTGAATATTTCAAGAAACTTCTTATTACGAAGAACTTCTACAAACTTAAAGAAGCGGATCAGGAGTATACCTCTTTTCATCGACAAAGACAATACTAAGGGGAATAGATCATTCTTTTCACGTGTTCTACTTGAAAGCATCAAGGATTCACCCAAAGTTAAATCTGGCATTTTTCTTTCCATTGTGACTATTTCCTCAAACTCATGAATAGATATATTTCCTCCTTTTGAAACAAAGCTTTTCAGGACTTCTACTAGA
Organism: Labyrinthula sp. Ha; assembly: GCA_015227615.1. NCBI lineage: Eukaryota > Bigyra > Labyrinthulida > Labyrinthulaceae > Labyrinthula > Labyrinthula sp. Ha. Next base: position 169,344 of record JAALGZ010000044.1, on the reverse strand, counting down.
AGTACAAGTTGTTCTTGGGATGCTTTCTTCATGTCATCAAGAAGAACTCGAGTGCTCTTGCTAAGAATAACTTCGCTCAAGCAATCAACGTGAACTTTTCTTTCTAGCATCTTTGCGCTCTCATGCCTGAGCAGGATTTCATAAATTTTATCACAAACAGAGCCTAGTGAATAACTTCCGAAAATTAATCCAAAAGAGCTCAATTTTTCTGTCAAGTCAAGCTTCAGATCCTTTCCCGTTGCAGCAAGTTTCGGGAGAAGAGAATTTGCTGCATCTTGATACTTATTCAAAATAATCGCCTGGATCTTAGAAGATTCTGTGTTCCTGAATAGAGTTATAATAGATCTCTCTACTTGTTGCACTGGGTAGTTCAGGACATAATTCAAAATGATCAAAGCTTGGTCATCAGGAAGTTTGTAGTTTGACAATGTCGTAAATAAATCTTTAAGTGTGTCTTCTGGCCATGACTTTTTCACAGTAGATAACTTGTTAATAACCTGAAATAGTACATTTTGGACATTTTCATCTTTCCATCGAGATAGAATTCGGAGAGCAGTACTAAAAGTAGGGTTGATCTCTTCTTCCTTTAATATAATACGCAAGCACACATTTTGCAGCTTGTTATCTTTAGTTTCTACTGCTTCGAATACCTGAAGAATATTTATATCAACATCATTAGCATTAATACTAAGTAGATTTAATAAACTTTCTTGCAGTTGTCCAAGTGAAGACTTTTCTAGATTTGAGACCAAGATACCAACTAAAGAAGCGTTTATATCTTGCCCAGATAGCACTCTCTCAAGACAATTACGTAAATAGTGTGTGCATTTCTTTTTCTGTAACAATTTACTCAATCTTTTATAAACTAGAATATCGCTATTCTTTATATGCCAGTTAAAGAAAACATCTTTTTCTACTAAAGTATCAAGTAATAGATCATCTCGTTCCATGATATGTATCACTTTAAGAATAACATCTAAGTTTTGTTCAGTAAACAATACCTTGTAATAAATCTCTTGGTTCAAGACCTTTCCACCTTCAAGAATTTTTATTTTCAGTTGTGCTCTTTCTTCTTCTAATAAGACTTCTTCTAATAGTTTTTCTTGTTTTCCACTTCTTAAAAGTAAATTAATAGCTGCCTCAAGAGTCTCAGACTTAATAGTTGAAGTCCCATTGTCTCCATAGTCTTCCACCAGGTCTTCTTCAAAATCATCATAATCAAAATCCTCGTCATCTTCTTCACTTAGGTCCATCTGTTGGTTTTCTTTGTTTGCGTCCAACCATTCTCTTATAACGCCTCTACTTTGGTTGAAGAAACTCAATTGAGTCTCTTCAGGAACAAAAGATATTAAATTTCCCATTGCTTGAAGAAGATTTGAATCAATTTTATCTCTTGACAAGAACAAATCTGATATTTCTTGCCACTCATTACCTTCTTCCACTTTAACCTCTTTTCTTTTAAGAACTGCAATCAAAATATCAACATCATCAATAATTGATGCCAAATATCTTAAATCATAGCCATCCAATACTTCTGCGGTAGATATAAAATATGGATAAAAAACTCTCCCTTCTTCTTTTAACTGTTTCTCACAATATTTTGCATACACCTTCTTGTTACAATTATAGTTTTTTAACAAACTTTTTATTACTTCATAAGTTTTTTTTGAACTTTTAAATCCTATAAAACGATTAAATAATTCCTGTCCGTTAAATAATTTTTTTGTAGATTGATGAGAAAAAGATTGTTTAAGTGAAAGAACATGTAAGTCAATAAATTGTGTTTGATAAGAAGAAATAAAAGGAGATAAAAGAAAATCAGTTAATTTGACCGAGTTATTAATTGTCAGGTATGGTAGAAGTTGAGGTATGAGTTTCAAGCAAAGTTGTGGGACTTCAGAAGGAATAGTTTGTTGAGGATCAGGTTGTTTTGTGAGATGTTGAAGCAATTTTGAGACTAAAGGGGTCTGTAAAGAGGATTGAATTTGTTTTGAGTCAGCTAAAAGATTAGATAAATCAGATAATGCCATAATAACGAAATCTTTGTCATAATGGTCTAGGTTTTCAACCACACTCTTGTAAGATATTTCATAAGGCATTTCCTGGTGAGATTTCTTGTATTTAGTGTACTATAGTAATTCTCCATTGTATTTTAAAAGAGTTAACCTCTACTTATGAACCATATGCAATATTTTATATTTTCGCCTTCAAATGAAATGTTTTCAAAGATTTAAAAAATATTGAATAAATAGAAAAAATCTTAGATCAACTTTTTATAACGAGTTAAGTCCCAGATTTATTTAACATTTAAGGTATAGTCAGAAAATATTGAGATCTTTCTGAACTTGTACAGGAAGTTGTTTTTGTGACACAGAGAAGGCATATCAAGAAAATTAAACTTAATAGAACTGATGTATCTTTTACTTGGTTTGGAATTATTTACATATTTTTAAATAGCTATTATATTTAATGATTTTTTTTAAATGGAGAATTACTGGACAATTGATAAAGAACAGTAAAACTTCATAATCTCACCACAATCATGGGAACCCTTCTAAACAACTCAAAAAAAGTGGAGTCAAAATCTAAAGCCTTTTAAAATCACCTAATACATTAATAAATTAAATTATAGTTGAGAAGGTGTAGAGCAAGGTAAAATTGATAACAAACCCATAACCTTATAACCATTAATGAACAGAAAACTTCCCGAATCATCTTTCAACATGAAGCAATTTGTTCAAGAATTAAGCAAAAGAACTTGATATCCAAATATTCTTAAAGCAAACTTTAAAAGCTCGACTCCTATACCAAATGCATCAACTATCAGTTTCATTTTGCAACCTGTCTCAAATACTTAATAACCTCCGCAACGCAACTTTTAGTCAACTACTGAAAACTAGTTTTTCCTTGCTATGTATTGCCCAATTAATCGGTATCCTGCTTTCTCAAAAATTAAAAGCGGAAAACTTCCAGGCATTTAAATTGACTGAAAATTAACTCAGATCTTGGAAATATGTTTTCAGAGATTGAACTTAAAGTAAAAAAAAACTTTTCTTTGAAATGAAGAACTGTCTTGGTAATTTCCTTGGTTTCAGAGCCATTCAAAAGATTTTGGATCTCATACCTATGCTGAAAGCTTTTTCTCAAAAGCTAGGTATACAGTTAAAGGTTTGACTAAGGGTACGATTATAATGTCACAAATAATCATTTACTCCCATGCGAGAAGTAATATATGCAATAGTCTTGAATGACATGGCTTATAGGAGAATTTTCACAAATATAATTTGTCACGCCGCGACGATGTGTGAAAAACTTCAGGAAATAAAGCACATATCGCGCACATACTACAAGAGTATGCGAAATTTGATATTTATTGCTCAGAATTATCATCACCTCGTATGCATTTACTAACAAATATTTTGTTAGGAGGGGTTTTGTAAGCGATTAACAACTAACCCGTTTTGCATAATTTGGAGAGAAGTATCGATGGTTCCCACGGGTTAGTAGAAAATATGATACATGAAAAGATGAAGAAACAAGTTTGAAATTAAGATGATCTGAAGAAAATAGCAACGGTATAGCTTTAAAATAGTGGAAAATGTCACCAAAACTGAAGAAACCAACAGCTCAAAGCATCAAGAAATCTGGAAAATTGAGTCATATGAACAAAACATCAAATAATACTCAAAATATGATCAAAGCTCGTACAAATTGGTTGGGGAAAAACCGGTATCTCTCAATACAAATTCCCAACAGCAGGTTTGATACAACATGGTAGTATTACATGTTACCCCAAATTACTGCAACAAATAAAATCTTATTTCTTTAGGATCTGTCAAAATGGTGTGATTGAATAAGGTGAAAATGTCCGTAGCTCCATAAATACCTTAGATAACAGATAAACAACGAAGATTGGAACTACAATGAGAGTTGGTAAAATGTTAAAGATTTGTTGGAAGCAAATTGCATAATTTCTAAGTACAGAATAATCTTTTCTTGGAGGAATAATCAGAGGGATCATGATATAGATAGATAGAGCCTCAAAAGAGCTTTCACGCTCTTATTAAAAGTGCCTTAAAAAATTGTACAATATTAAAAAACATATTCATTCAAACAATGTGCTGGCTAGTTACAATCTACTCTATTTAAAACAGCTGTTATAATACAAGAGATTGCAAAATTCCTTAGCCACGGAACAATATGCAGGTTAAACAGGCAATTAGCCTTGACAACATTATTGGTACTCCCTATAAAAATACTTTAGGAAAACTAAGCAAGAAGCCTAGCTGGCCTAAATTTTCAGATAATATAGCAAATCTACTGACAAAGTAGATATTTATTCATGAACTAATAGTAAATAGACGATTTATTTTACATATGCTATCCTACCCCAGCGCATTTGATAAGTATAATTGGTTGGATAATGTAGATGCTGTAACTCAAAATTTGTTTCACCAAAAATATATTGGAACTATATATATATCCAAATATTAGAATTCACTTCTGTGGTATTTAGCAAAATGTAGAAGGAGTAATAGGGAATCTATTGGGGATGAAGAAAAGGGTCTGAAGATGTAGACAGACTAAGCTGAGAAGGGAAATAAAGCTTTGAGTTAAAAATCAGCATCTCAAAATGTGAAATGAAATAGCTGAGTATCATTGGCCGAGATGGAGATATAACTCACATGCTCTTAAGCATGCTAAAATTTCTAAACTGCTAAATTAATGAACGAATACTTATTTAGTTAGTATAAAACATGTTCAAAAATATAATTATTAAGATATTCTGGAGAATACTGCAGGAAGTTACGAGAAAAGCCAAGTAATATTCTGAAAAGGGGTGTGTACATTAATGCAAATGAACTAATTCCTACCTAATAAAGTCAAATATATCGTAGTGTAGAAGGGTTCCTGATGAGATTTTGTTCAATTCAGGTCCATTTTATTATAGAAAACCGCCTTAAAGCTACAAAAAAAATATCAAATCTTGAAACCAAAAATTAGTTGAAAATGATCTCAGACTCTTCAGTTAGTTTGCGTATGCAAAATCCAGTTTACTACAAAACCGAGCAATGGTTAAAGCTGTGAAACGGTACTTTGTGTCTGAAATAGAGGTTAAAGGGCTTACATAAAATTAACTACCTACATTTTGTATTACTTCAATAGGTCGTGGAGCCTTCTACGATGGAGTCCAATACTCAAAAAGCGTTTCATTAAAAAGAAACACATTGTCTATGGGAGTGCCGATGACAGAATAAACAAACATCCACAAACTAGTAGTCTTGTAAATCTAGAAATATAATAGCCACAACGGGTTTGGTATTCCTCATCCATGTTAACTTCATAGGTAAGCTAGATGATTAAGAGTAAGTACGCTTTAAACTCTTAGACCCTATTTTGTCAATGATATCCTTTTTTTCTCTGTTGTTGTCACCCTAGTTGCTCTTTCCCAAGAAAATACCAAAAGCTATATTTTCATTAACAAAAACCCTAAACTGAAAAAGCGAAAAACCCTGCTTTTATACTTGAATAAGACAAAGATATTAATAACCGAAATGGGATGTAGAGCTATCTCTGTAGCATGAGGTATAGCTAATGAGAACATACTTGACGATTAGCCATGTGACAGATTCAGCAGCTACTAAAATGCAGCAGTATCTCTGGAATTTGACCAAAGTTCACATTTTCACGAAAACACATTAAGTAGAACCAAACTTGAAACCTTAGTTGCTCAAGTACTCACATGGATTTTAGTGGAACCAGTACAAATAAGAATTCGCAACGGCGTGGCAATACATCAAACCGTTGCAACCGAGGTGTTTGTCAAGTACTAGGGATGTTTATGAAATAGGAAGTAATCACACATTTCCCTATTTTCAAAGTAATACCACACCACTGCACATATCTTATTCTCCAACCATTCTGAATTCAGGAAACATAGTTGGAACAGAAGACTAATTCTGTTGGAGGTGTGGTATCTCCTCCATCTCCTTTCAAGTGCAGAAGTTGCTCCAGTACTTCTAGCTTGAAGAAACAGTTTATGGACGTATCAAACAAATATTAAGTTACTGAAAAATACTAGTTGATCCTTGCAGAGCTATTGCGATTGAAGGGCTGAACACCATAAGAGCGTTTTTTGTCAGAAAACTCAGGCACGATAGGATGTGAAAACTAATTTTTACAGGGAGATCAAGTGCTGCTACAAACATAGAAACTCAAGCTCGGCGTGATTCAAAATATCCGAAACCACAATATATGTGCTATCGCTCCCCTAGGAGTTAACTGCCGCAACTAGTCTGAGGTTGAGTATAAACCCCAAAAAAACTAGAACGTGCAGCCAGAGTCACAAGGGGATGATCCTGCCAACTAACTATATAATAGAAGAATGGGAGAACATTCTGAAAAAAACTCTTCGGCCATTTCAGGGCAAAGTTAAAGCACTTCTTCCATCTCCCATCAGTAACTCTTCATGTTCAGCAACGCAACTGTAACAAGGACTTAGTGCCCATTTTTCCCTTGATCATTCCAAGACATATTTTTACCTCGTTAGTACTACATCAAAAGAAGTCTAGCAAACTGTCCAGCTAATGAGAAAAGAGAATTATTCGAGGTTGTTTACAAATATTTATTTCATTTACCCATTAAATGCAAATTATCACAAGTATTTCCTTAGTTCTATCGAGTTACCTTAAACAATTGTGAAGTCAACACAGCTAATCATCTTTGGCGGTGAGTGGAAGCTAATCATGTCTTTATAACGTATATAGAAGGCCCAAAGCACCATGTTAGAGCTAGATCTGAAAAAAAAAAGCATTCGAGAGCCTTTAGCGAAACAAGGGGAAAATGACTATTCTTTGTGATCAGCACCAACTTTCTACCACCAATAAGAAGCTCAACTTGGACCCTACGCTCAATAAGATGATTATGCTTGTTACAGTTTTATGATGTGAAATATATTACTTGTAGAAAGCGGGTTTCATGTACATTGTTTCATTATACTCTTCCTGCAGATGTCCCATACAGCGATATCATTAATCCTCAACAAGGTTTCGCGGTTATTAAAAACTAATATAGCTTGGGCATACTTCCGCCAAATTATGCCCCAGTTTGTTGTAATGTTTCATGTAAATTTGATCTAGACAGAGTTTGAGTAGAGCGTTTTTAAACATTTGGTTGGAAATCATGATTCCAAAGATAGCAGTCCAATGAGCTATTGTGATTCTGGGCGAGTAGACATGGATTCCAATGAAAATTGTAAATAATCAAATGAACATTTCTTCGGTTCTGATATTCAAAAAGAAAAAATGGGTTTTGATGCATATTAAACTATTCTGAACATATTTAGATTATTAATCGGTTTTCAATAGTTAATCAAAATAGTTGGGGAATCAATAGCATCACTCAATAAGAAAAATTTTGGTGATATATACTTTATAAATTATCTTTAAAGCAGAATATTTCCCTAGCGGTGAGCTTGGAGTGAAGCAGGAACTACCTTGGTTTAAAATATTAAGAAGAGTACTTAGAATCAAGGTCTGCTTCTGGTAGAGGATTGTTTTGAGGTCACCTAATATTATAGTTAATATTAAACTTGTTGAAATAGTTTGTTCTTCTTCCCATAATTTACACTGTACATTGGTAATCTGATATCCGATTAAATTGCCCAAAAGAAATATCAACGGGATCCTTACCGGTAAGAATAATAGCTATCTCCTAGGTGTATATATTACCGGTAGTGAGAATCATATTTATAAATACAGACTTTTACCGGAATTCTAACCAGACATAATAATCAGCATAAAAAATACGAATGGAAAACCGAATGAGAACAGATAATGAACAATGTATTTGAATAATTCACCCAAAACCTGTTTTGTGTATATAACATATTTAAACCGAAAAGGATGTTTATGAATACAACTGATGAAGAACTTTGTGATGAACAACAAGTATACTCTGAAGGTTACATGTTGTTTAACCTATACTTTTCAATCTTTATGTTTTCTCTCTGCATACTCTCCTGTTGTTTATGGTTTATATTTGACAATAAAAAATACCCTACTTTATATCAGAGAAATTCTTGGGAAGTATTTTTTTGTGGTCTTGCTTGGATGTTCTATATTTTCATAGCTCCTGGAACAAGAACAAGAACAAATACAGAAACAATAGTTTCTTGTTTTTTGTTTATGTTGTTTTACTCTTCTTTTTTTCCAATGTTATTTTGTGTTCAAATGATAAGAGTTAGAAGATGGTTTTTACAACTTAAATTAAACAAACTTTTATCTTTACATTTTGAAAAAGAATCTATAAAATATTATTCTACACTAAATAACAAGAGAAAAATATTTTCAGAGAACACAGATCAAACTGATACTACTTTTTTTCAAACTGTACAAGATATTGAACTTATGAAACTAAAAAAGAAATTAGGAAAAAAGCATTCTCTCATTCTTTTATTTCTTGCTATGTTTCTATTGTTTATTCTTTCATGTATTCAAGCTCAGCTCTTATGTATTTATGGTTCAAGTTGTAATGTTTTATCAAATAAAACATATTTAATATATAATATAATATTAATATTATTTTCTTTTATTGCAATATTAATTTCTTTTCAAGTTCATAAAATAACTAAATTAAAACCAGATCCATACAACTTTATGAAGGAAATAAAAATGTCTATGTCTTTTCCTTTTATTGGTGGAACTTTATATCTTATTTTTAGTTTAATATTACCTATAAACCAGAATAATAATGAAATAAATATATCACCTGGTTTACTTATGGATTTTGGTATTTCAATTGCTTTTTTTATAGTTATTGTTTGGCCATTAAGAGTTATATTACCTTGGTATAAAGAAAAAGAAGTAGATGACGTTTCACTAAAACATATATTAAATAGTGATATTGGTTTAAAATTATTTAAAAGTTATATGGTTTATGAATTAACTATAGAAAATTTAAACTTTTATTTAGTTGCAACAAAATGGAGAGAGAATTTTGGAAAGCTTGGATATATGGATAGTAAAAAAATTGCTAAGAATATTGTTAGTAGGTGGATTGGAAATGATAATATTTATGGAAATATTGAAAATAGTTTTATTAATATTGGTTATGATATGTCACAAAAAATAAAAGAAAGAATTGAAGAAAGAGTTATTGATGAAACCCTGTTCGATGAAGCAATTCAAGAAGTATACAAATTAATTTGGGTAAATAGTTTTTCTAGATTTAAGTCTACTACTAGATATAAAAATTTTATTGGTGCTGAAGATGGTTTAGATATTGAAACTATGAGTTTATAAAATATTATTTTATTATGTCTTCTTTTCCTTAACGGCTATCTCTTTTATACCATTCTACTCGACTATAAGCGTATTTTACTATTACAATGGGACATTACCATAGTCAAAATAAACGAAAGAAACCAGAAATGAATAAAACAAAAACACTGATCAGAAATCTGTCTATTTTTCGAAAAAAAGTAGAGAAAAGCAATCTGAATATTTATCCTGCTAATTCACCGTAATTTACGACACCTTAATAACTTTTGTAGCCACAAGGAAGTCGGTGTCTTGCAAAAACAGATATTTGGTGGTATTGATAGCTATGATAACTTGCCTTCTGGTAGAAAATTTGCTGTTGATAACGGATATGGAGAAAGAATAGGCGAATGGTATGGATTTACAGAACCAGCAAAAAGACGAGGTTTTAAGAAATATCTAAAGAAAAAAATAGAAGAAAGTGAAAAAGAAGGAAACATTTCAGAAACTGAATTTTTGAATAGTTTTTATTTATCAGTTGCTAAAAGTCCAAAACAAATAAAAGCTGAACAAAGAAGAGAACGAGATTTAAAAAGAGGAAAACAACTAAGAAAAAAAGGAGAAGGAAGACGTCAACAGATAAAAAAATAAGTTTTCTTTTATTTTCAAACAAACACTTAAAAAGAAACAGGCAAAACTTCTGCTGATGAACCTCTTTCTCTAGCTTTAGACTTTTTTCCTTTTCTTTTTATACTAGTACTACTTGTACTTGGTTGTAATTTTTTAGGTGGTAGAAATGATATTTTTCTTTCTTTTCTTCTTAAACTTCGCCGAAGTTCTCTCATTCCAGCTGCTCCAGATCCTGTAGAACTTTGTCCAGGAACTGCTTGCATACCTGGACTTCCACTTACTGCACTTAATCTACTTACAGTTCTTCTTCTTCCTTCTCTTGAAGTATTTAATGCTTGTAAATTTCTTTCACTTACTTCTGTTGCATCTGTTGTATTTGTATTACGAGTATTTTGTCTTGAAAAATTTAATGCACTTGGCATTGCTAAAGTTAAACTTATACCTAAATTATCTCCTCCGTTTGGATTATCTTTATTTTGTTTATATCTATAATATCCACATAAACAAAATATTAAACCAGCTAAACCAATTCCTAAAATTGGTCCAACTCCAATTCCATCATCACCTGGATCAGGATTAGGAGTTCCACCAGGTGGATTAGTAATTAACCTTCCTGTTGGTAAATTTGTTGGACTTAAACTTGGTGCATCTGTTGGTGAGACTGTTGGTGATGAGGTTGTTGGAGAACTTGTAGGAGAAAATGTTGGTGTTAAAGTTGGACTAAAAGTTGGGTTTTTTGTTGGAGACTTAGTTGGTGAATCTGTTGGACTTTTTGTTGGTGAATTAGATGGTGCATTTGTTGGTGAAACTGTTGGTGAATCAGATGGTGCTCTTGTAGGTGTTAAAGTAGGGTTTTCTGTTGGTGATTGAGTTGGTAAAAAAGAAGGAGATTGAGTTGGACTTTTTGTTGGTTTTTCAGTTGGTGATTCTGTGTCATCAAAAGTAGTTGGTGATTTTGATGGAGAACTTGTAGGTGAATCAGTTGGTCTATCAGAATCACCAGTATTTGTAGGTGAACGACTTGGTGCAGATGTTGGTAAAACAGTTGGTCCTTCAAAAGGTGTGGGAAAATTTGTAGGATAACTTGTTGGACTTCTTGTGGGGATTACAACAGGTGCTCTTGTAGGCCACATTGTTGTTGGAACAACTGGGGACTGAGTTGGTTTGGGAGTTGGATTTCTTGTAGGTTGCTCAAAACCATCGGGAAGATCGGATGTTGGAAAACTTGTGGGGTAGTCAAAAAGTGTTGGGTAATTTGTGGGATAAGAAGTTTCACGGAGGTAAAAGTCATCTTGTTCAGGATCTACTGGGTCAAATACGTCTGGATCAAATAAATAAGAAACGACTGTTTGTGTTCCGAGTATGAAACTAATACAGATTGAATACAGAAGGAAGTGCATTCTAAAAGCGTTTGATATCTTCCTATAAAGCTAGATAAGGAGACTTTGAGGAGATAGGTATTTAGAAGTGATAAATGTTTGATGATATACTTTGTATACAACTTTTTTTCTTACTTTCTTTCTTTAGAAGTTGATTTTTTTTTTCAATCTGGAAAAGTAACTGCAGTGAATAGTGTAGCCAACTTCTTTCTGTTTTCCGGGACTTTTGTTCTCTTTGCTGTTGGGCATAAAATTTTGGGCAATTAATATATTAGAAATTCTCCCGGTGACTGGATTTTTAATAAGGGATTTTACTGGTTATTATTAATGGAACAGATTGATATGCCTAGAATAGATGTTCCTTAATCATTACAAATAACTGAAACAATAAATAAGAAAATATTCGATATTATATAAAAGAAAAAAAATACTTTTATAAAGATTATATACTTTATCTTTTATTCTATATATATAAATTTATATTATTTAACTTATAATTATGAGTCTTATCCTAATATATATATATATATATATATGGTTTTATTGTTCACTTGAATTAGGTTGAAAGTTAAATCTTGTCGAACATGCAGAGAATGAAGTTTATTTTTTGTCCTTTGTTTCAATCTCCTTGCTATTTCTGATATATAAGAAATAATATTTATTATTCTTAACTGCAAATCTATTAGACTCTATTGTTGAGGGACATATCTCATTTTCTATTAAATACAGAAAAGTATCTTAATTTGTTTAGAAACATATTGTCACTACTAATAGTCTCTCTTAAAACAAGATATATATATTCTCTAATAAATTATTTTTTTATTCGTTGTCTGTATTTGCTAACACAAACGCTTTTTGCTTCTTGAAAACCATTAAGAACATCAGAATTCTATTTTTCTTTATTTCGGACTTCTACAATAGATGGAAAATAGTTACAAGGATATTTATTGGCACCACTTTACATGCTAGTTGACTAAGAGTAAATATGACAAAACACATGGAGAAGTCACAATGATTCTTCCAAATTAACGAAATCTGCTCAAGGCCAAACCTAAACCTTTGAGGCTGTCTTCTAAGTAGAGATGCTTCTACGGAATTTTAACTAATAAAATGCAAACAACTCTACCACCTACATCTGGATTCTATTTAGCTTCACTGATCCATTAACTGAAATGTCTCAACTGGTTGGGTTCTCAAATGGTGCCATGTGCGGCTATATTATTCAACTCATTAGTACGGTGTCCTGACTGAGGGCCGAATTTGTTAGAATATATCATTTAATAATTGATGATTGTTTTGACTCTGATTATCAACAATAGAATTGAGGTTTTGATTAGTATCAAACGATTCTGATCTCATCAGGATAAGCAACTGATTATCAATAACCAACGAAATCGGCTTTATCAAAAATAATTATTACCAACAAGAAAAACATGGGCAGCAAAATTTATTAATGAATTAACAAGAAATTAAGTCTAACCCCTACTCGCGATACAGAGGGCCATTTTCTCAAAGGGGTCACTTTGTTTGACACCTCAAAAATGTCACTCCGAAACAAATCTTGGGCATCCCTATCAGCTAGTGAAAATAAACCACCTGGTTCCCTCGTAGAAACCCATTCATAAACGAGTTAACTGATTAGTTGTACATAAGCAGTAAGGCTAAGAGAAAATTTTCCTTGGGAATTCTACCTATTTTCATGCCCCTTCACCAAATCAAGAAACTCAACTAGATGGTTCAAATCATGTCACCTGGCTGTTATGTTTTTCTGGCGACTATGGGGTTGTAGTATGCAATTGTTTTATTTGGAAGTGCTCTTCGGCAATTGGAAGAACCATTTTGAAGCTTAATACTCTTAGTAACATAACAATTAAGCTAGGCTACGCACTTTGAATTAATAAAATCCAAAATTCATGTTTTTATATAGACTTGCTACTATATTGATGTGTGCAAGTAGCGAAGAGCAGGCTGTATTATTAAGAAAAACAAAGTAAGAAAATTTAAAATACCTGAAACAGGGTTTTTGGATTTTTAAAGATTGCATATAAAAATAATACAGCTCTTGTTTGATTTAGTAGTTTTTCGTTTATGTATTTCATAAGAACAATAACGAGCATTGCAAAGGAATTGTCCGTTTTGTGACCAATGATAAACGAAGTACCGCATTCTTGTCTTTCTCATATATATTTGTAAAAGGTTCAACTATCTGGCAAGTGCACAAAACAACAAAGTAAATTGCAACATTACTTCCACGAACATTACTGCGAATCAATGGGGTTTACCTATCCTTTGTGGAAAATTATTAGACATTTTTTGTTCTGAATGGCGCGGTCCATCTGGTGGTCACTCATTTTGAAAAGGTTTCAGGGTAAAATTGCTAAATTTTTCTTCCCCTTTGGTATAAACTCTTTAGCTTCCAGTAAATGTTTCCATTGCCATGGCCCTATCAGAGCAACATCCGGTAAATACCTCATTTCAGACCTACAATCGTTAATTACTGACCATGTGTGTATTAGTCGGTGCGGAGCTGATAACTGCAAGATCGTCACCAATCATATGCTATTTCCAATTTGAGTTTCTATGGACTGTGTAAAGTTTGAACAAGAAATACTTCAGGGAAGTTGAAATCAAGTTAACAAGTGCATTAGTTAGGTAACAATATGCTTTAGAATAGAAATAGGTCGTACCCTACTCTTATTATTCTGTCAGGGTGTTAAGCAGTAACAGTAGTATAAACTACGAGTAACCAGAAGGAGTCATTCATAATACAGGTATTAAATTGAACTATTGTTTTGCTTCTCTTTCCACTCACGCGATACGATAAATTAACTTTTTCATCTGTATACTTTGGAATTAATCGAAGCGCATTCTCCAGAGTCAAAACCAAGGACTAGAGTCATTTGTCTAGCCTAATAGAAAATTAGGATCTCTTCAGGTAAACTTAGGAATGCATTCTGGTAAAAGTGAAAAATCATCAGCTGGTTCTCTTTTTATTCTGTTTATCACCAAGTAACTTGATTATAATCAATTTCTTTTGTTTTTTACATTTTTCAATAGATTATCAGTTGTGACTTTAAAAAGTTGGGTAATTAATTATAATTATCAAAAACAAAAATATATCTTAAAACTTAGAAATAAATTGTGAGGCAAACAAGATCTGTCCCTAGGTGTGAATAAAAATAAAGTGGAATAATATTTCTTAGCAGGTTAACTGTGGAAACATGTATTCATTAGTTACTACAATTTCACAACAGCTCTTTTAGCCATCCCAAGCTTTTGCTTAGGAAGAAGTATCTCTAACATAGTCAAAGTGGGTCTGCTGCTTAGGGCTCTCCAGCTACATTACATTCAAAGCATTTATCCTAAAGCTGCTCGCTGTAAATAGAAAAAAAATCTTAGCATGAATAGCATTAACAGCTACAGAGACCTTGATTAAGCAGCTTCGCACTCTCTTTGCATTAGAGTTGGACCTTTCTCAAGTGTTCAGATGTTCTTTTAGTATTAGGTGCCTTTCAGCTAGTTTTCAGAGTACTAAGTGGCTTCCTCTAACTGGTTCGCTCTAAGAAGAACTTAGTTATTTTTTTACATCGCCGTGAAATTATTATTTACAGTTTTATCTATATAATGCAAAGCTAAACATTATTCTTGCACCTTGTTTTCTTGATTCTCCTAGGTAATGATTAAGGAACTGTGCCTATTGAACAGGAAACAAGGTTTGTACAGTTAGTTGTATGGCATTTACCTTCAGATTATGCTGATTTCCTGGAGGCCTATCAATTTCCGACATGTAGCTGAATAATATGGACACTACAAGCCAATTTGCTACAGAAAATTAAAACTTGTGTACTGATTCTCACATGAAAACAGGTTATACAGGAGGAGGACTATCAATCACTGTTTTTTTCACAATCATTGAGGTTTCCTGCACTCGGATTAAAAAACTTACATCATGGCGTGAGATCCTGTATAAAGCGAAATCGATAAAATAACTTCCTAGGAAGCTTAACTTGTTCACCATCTTATACTCTAGGTGAACAAGGATGCTAAGAATTTATTTTAAAAATCTACGTGTTCTTGTAGTTGTAAATGACAGCTATTAGCCGTGTTTTCACCCCAGCTACTATTGCGAGACAGAATTTAATGCAACTCCCAAAGTCAAATGGTTACAATATATGGCATTACCATTCCAAGGTTGTATCAGAGCCCTAAATTTGCACCACAGGTCTTCATTGAGTTCTCTAGGTAAGCAGTTCGCTACGAAATATACTTATTACTGGTTAGAAAGTATAACAAAGCTGCTTGATGAACTATTGCCAGTGGCTCTAAAGTTTGAAAAACTAATCCGCCTCATACAATCTCTCAGTTTAAATATTCATCTGGAAGGTGTCTTATTAACCTAATTTTTTGTGTGCACAATGTACTGCAAAATTGACCCTGTGCCTTATTTTCATTGTCGAACCCAAACTTTAACATTTCAGTAGTTCAAATTTTTTTGCTGGCATTGTGCAAAATTATCTTGTTATATACTAGGACCTGTTAATCTCAACTTTTCGCTTGGATATCTCCAACTCCCTTTAGAACCTAATGTGAAGAATTCATAACTGCCCACAGGTACCGCTAATGTTACATCGTGAATTAAATTTTGTAAAATCTCCTCACTCAAGTTCCTGACGTAATAAAAAAGTTAATCTTAAGCAATTCTTCTCTGCTGCAAATGTCTGGATCTGCATATTGGTTAAGTTCTTGTAGTCCTTAGGAAAAGTAACTAGAGTTACATCAAGCAAAGAAAAACATTCTTAACCTTGTTTGTCCAGAAGTATGTCGCATCGGCAATCTAACAAGAAAGACTGTAAGAGATGACTTAGGCTTCGCTACACCTACTACCTAATCTCACCTAGTTAATGACTTTGAACCAAAACTGAAAATACTGCTCACTTAATCCAATTACGAGAAAGTTCTTGTTCCTTTTCTTGCCCAGAATACTTCTACAAATCAAACTAAAGCGTCTATTGAACCTTGCTTATATGTTATATCACACTTAACAGAATTGTTTTGTCCTTCGAAAATCATGTAAAATAACTAATCATATGAAACCCTGTACTATGAGGTTGTCAGATCAAGCTCTCCTTCAACCTCACACTTACAAAAAGGACATGTTGAATTATCTTTCAACCAAGTATCAATACATTTTGCATGCCACAGATGATCACACCTCAATCTTTTAACAAAATCTTTATTTTTATATTTATCCAAACATATTAAACAACTTTCTTCGGTTGATTTATCCTCAATAATTTCAACACCTTCAACCTTCAATTCTTTATATTTAAACTTTTTTATACTCCGAATAACTTCCTTTGACCTCCTTCTCCATCGATCTTGCTTTACTGATCCAAGCCTCCTTGTTATCATCTCTAAATAATCGCTTTCTAGAGCAGCCGCATTTTCGTTTGTACCGACAAACTCGGTTATAGCGGGATGAAACCTTGGCGGAAATCTTGATACAAAATGACTAAATTGTGGTCCATAATTATTCTGGAACATCCTCATAATATTATTGACCATCATAAAATCATAAGCAAAATCTGTGACTACATTTTCTTCTGTTTGATCTGTTTCACTTTGCACCAAAGAGCCGGAAAAACTCGAATTTTCAGAATCAGATGAATATAATAGTATAGATTCTGAATCATCTAATTCTGTTGTTTCAAACAAAAACTCAACATCCGAGACTTGAGAAGTTTGTGGAATGTCGTCATCCAGGTATATGGGTTCGCTGTTATCAGTTTGTCTCTTTCTTCGTTTCCTTCTTCGCTGTACATTAGGCTCTGCAGTAGAAGATGGGTATGAGGAATATTCCTCTATAAATTCAACATCATCTGTCATTATTATTCTACTGTTGATCGTATCAAGGGATGCAAAACTTTTTGTTCTATAGGTTCGTTATTTTCTTTACTTTTCTCAGGAATTTTGGGCAATTTTGAGCTGGCCATATTAGACAATCTACTAGAACCAAAGCAAGACGAGAAAAAAAAACTTGACTATTTAACTAAACTGAAATATCTTTTTGTAAATGAAGCTGCACTTCCGATTGTGTAACTTGAAAAGAACCTTTCTTTTCAGTTCTAACGGAAGATGAAGCTCTTCTAACTACTGAACTATTATCTATATTCCCTGTGAAAGATGTCTTTACACCTGCAGTACTACTTTGTCTTAATTTTTTTCCAATTAACGTATTTCTAGTGAACGAATATCCTATCACAGAAGACATAAGACTAAAACCAAAACCTGAAAGAGCAAAAACATAACTCATAAAAAACTCAAACCTATAAGAAACACAGTAAAGTAAAGCACTTAATCCAAAACAAACTGTGAAACCTAAAGTAATTCTAATCATCTTTTTTATATTTGGTATTGCTTCAGTACAATATAAATAAAATTTATTTACTTTTTTTTGTTCTGGAGATAAATCTTCACCTAATATTTTCATATCTCTAATTATTCCGTTTAAAGCAAAATAAGTAAAAAAACCAACTTGAAGAATATTTAATCCTTGAAAAAAACAAAATGTATAAAATAAAGATCCAGCTGTTTTTTCATCAAAGAATAAAGGAAAGAGTTGTAAAGGACTTAAAACAAATAAATAAACAAGTTGAACAGGAATTAAATACTTCAAGAGTTTGAAGAGATCGAAACCAAATAACAACATAGGAGTACTCATATTTTTTTGTAACTTTTTTAAATGATATGAAACAAACTTTGATATAAAAACTGTAACACTTACATTAAGTAAGAAAGTTGAAATAACTAGAAATACAGTATATAAGGAATCTTCTGCATAATTTTTATCTAAGTCATACATTCTTGATCCACTTGCAATTGAGAAAGTTACAAAACATAATAAAAGTGGAAATTGTCTTTTTCTTCTTTTATGTGTCTTAAGTAAAGGTAAATGAAATATAAGTGAACAGACTGACGTAATTAACGACATACAAAAGAAAGAGAAGAGGAGATTAGTATTTCTGGAACAAGGAAGTTCTGGTTCAACAAAAGATTGATTAAATTGATTTCTCTCTTTTGTGAAAGGAAAATAAATCATTTCTAAACTTTGTTTCCATCCTTTATCACAAACACATACGTCTAATTCGACATCGCAGTATGAAGCCAATCCACAGGTTCCTCCGACAGTAAAATCAAAGCACATTGTAAAAAAGAAATTTAAATATGTGTACTAACTGCTTTAAGTGTGTAAGTTTTGTTCTAATTAGATTGATTTGAAGAAGTTAAGTATTTGTTCAATGCGGTTGGGTAATGTATATGCGATTTTTTATTTCAATCTTAAAGTTCCGTTGATAATATGTGATCTTTAATAAATTTAGTATTATATTTATAATATATTTAATAAATACCTTAATTACCAGAACACTTTTCGACTGTACAAAAAATAGCGACTGGGAAGATTCAGTACAATATAAACCAACTTACAATAATATAGGAATTTAAAAGATGATCACGGATTATATTTAAAGAAGAATATATTTAAACCATTTAATTATATTACTGTATTGAAGATTTTGGTTTGGAATAATTAAGTTTCACGTATACAAAATATGTTACCGGAACTAGCTTGGTATAATTGAAAGCTGTATAACAAGTATTTTTTTCAAACCATCAGTATTTAAAGAACGAAACCATTCGGCTTTTAATATTTCATGACTACACATAAATGATGACGGGATTTTGTTTATATTTCGAGACCAATTTCTCGTCTCAGTAGACTTTGAACTCTTCGATTTTTTGAGAAACTTCAGCAGCTACTCTCTACCCACCCCTTTAGATGAAACCAATTTAAGAATAAAATATAATTATTCTTGGAAAAGTGCTAAAACATTGATACTTTTTGGATGTTTAGTTAAATCTAATAACTACTGTTGTCTTTCTTGTTCCTAAAGAGATACTAGAGACTCGCTAGAAAACAGACCTGGTGATGGTCATCATGTATTAAAATGATTTGCGAGTAGATAGAATAATGATAACTTATCGACCTGTGTTATTCAACTTGTTTCTCCAGTTCTTTCAGAATTTTCATTTTCGAATTGGATCTTAGAGAAATTACTTAGTACTTCTATTTCATTCTGGCAGACAGTGGTCAACGAAGGGAAAGAAAGATAAAACTTCAGACCAAGGGAGTATACTTATCTTTTCATTAAATTAAAATTTTATTACCAGAATACCCCCGATGTTCCGTTATCACAGCAGTAAAGACATATTTACTTGAGCCAAGGTTGTCGCTCTATGAAAGTTGCTCAGGTAACATTATGTACCGATAAATGACTAAAATATTAATTGAAATAAAAAAAAAGCCAAGATACAAGTTATTTGCTGATTTGAAAGTTATCCTCTGCTTCAATAGTTTTTTTTAATATCTTACTCCATGTTTTCAGCTTGTCTTTACTTTCGGGAATCCTAGTTTCGGGAAGATGAGAATACAAGATATTCGGATTCATTCTCTCATCACAATTTCCTGTTAGGAGAGGAGAGGCTAGTTCCACCCTAGGGTCTCCTGCCTACCGGGAAATAAAGCAATGGTCATCTTATCAATATTCCAGTCCCATCAATGAACATAACACATCTTCTATGCTAGAAACCTACTTCTTCCGAGCACAGTAGCCACTACTCTGTTAAACTCTTAATATTTGAAATACTTTTTCAGCGAGTTACAACTAATGTTGCCACTTTGAGTTCTGCTTAGACACAGCACTTAGATTTCAAAGGCAAGAGAAACTAAAGAAGGTAGACTCTTTTCCCTAGATAATATGCTGTCCTGCTACACCGCGACAAAAATTAGTATCGCATCAAACGCCCTCGGTGCTCATAACATTTTCATCACCTCGCTCAAGATAACCTTTGGCTACCAACTTGTTTGAAGGGTGCTTTTATGGACGTTTGTTATGCTGTTACAGAAGCGATTTTTTCTCTATTTTCAGCTTAATATGCGCCACCTGTCCAAAGTATAATACCTAGGTGTTAGTCAGAAAAGCAGTGGCTCTGATGAAGCAAGAACAAGAGGGTTCACAATTTCGCTGGTGCATATATTACGCAGGGTTACCAAAGCAGGTGTTTCTCCTAGCTAATGGTTTAAGATGCTAGACTAAGATGTCGCGGGGTCCCCTGTCCCAAACATTAATACAGTAATCCTTCATAGCACATGAGAGCCTATATGAACTTCTAATGAAGTAGTCTTACAGCTTCGATGGCTGTTCTAATCCCGCGAGGCTATATCTTTCTTTTTCTCATGCCACGGCACCATCCATTTAAGGAATAGCTCTGTACCAGAATAATAGAATAAAGATTGATTTAAAGGCATCGCAGAACTACTCGTGGCAGACGTATCACTCCAATGATGAAGCATCTAATGTCATCCAAACTTATAAGATTGGTGATTAAACGGGAAACTGAGTGTAACGAAGAAGCCAATGAAGAAAAAATAGAGAAAAAAGTAACTGCATAGAAAGAAATTAATGCGAAATGCAAATCTAAGATACCTTGAACCTAAACCTTAAAACCGGAGTAGTCTAATATCAGAGTGTTACAGTGAAGAGAAGCGGTGTCATTCCTTATACACTTTTTCAAGGAGAATGTATGTATAACTTTGTTATATCATGCTGTCCTGAGATCTCAAATTTTGAGTAAATGTTACTCCCATGTTACAACAAGACAGAGTTTATTGCCCTAGATCCTTGATCCTATATTTTAGTTTATATTATTCCTTTAACCTACAGAGTACTTGCAACTTAGAAAGGTGACTTCCAAATAATTAGAGCAGAAAAATCAGAATCATAAAGGTGGTAAAAAATTGAGCACATTAGGGTTGATTGAAACTACAGTTCGCTCAGACCACCATTGATATGAAAAAAGCTGAAATGGGCTTTAAAAAGTGAATTAAGTAAATTAAGAAAAGGTAAATTGAATATTAAATTCCCAAGTGGCTTTAAAAAAGCTTGCCTAGTACCGAGGCATGTGATCTCTAAAACTATACAAAGATACACTCGTCTTACCAAAGCTTTAACAGAAAGGAGTCTAAGTGAATAAAATTTAAGCAAGATTACATTTACAAATAAACGAAGTGTTTTCTTATTAATAAGGCCGACCATGGACTCGATTCTACCCTTCATGTATTTCTCTTCTGAAAAACTTATTAATTCCTGTTGTACTAAACAAGTAAATTATCACGATTAACCAAGTTTTTCGACATCAGATCTGACCAACCTATGAGGATGATATTGTTTCCTCTTTGAAGCATCAGTTATCAAATCTAGCAAAATACCTAAGTTTATTCAGAATGCCCTGTAAATGCACGAAATCGAACTGGAATCCGAGAAGAATCAATACAAGGTGCTATTTGTCGGTTGGTATTCAGCTTCATTAAACTCGTCATCATCTAAACTTCCAACATCATTGGAATCACACAATATTTCTAATAATGATACCTATACCGAGAACCAAATGAAAAGAGTATTTGATTCTGGTACTTATTTATAATTAAAATATCCTTTAGAAATACTTATTACTTTAAGTGAGGCTGTTCTTGTGCAAACTGTTTGTACAAGCTCAACAAGGGCTGAATCTAAGGGTGACATAGACTCAATTTCGTGCCCACATCTTACCAGTATTACTGAACTTGGAAAGGTAAGTACCGTATTATAGTTCTGTAGACGCTAGTACTTGGTTATTCCAAGACCTTTTATTACAAACCTATGGTACTTCCATGGTTTCTAGATGATGTGCTTTAATGTTTCTAACTGTATATTTTCAACATCTAGGAGATAATATTGTCTAATATATCTTAAGCAGTGATCAGAAAATATTATTAATAAATATTGCTGATATTTCATCGTGATTCACTTGATTGGTTGTCTGATTTATTGCTTTGTTATTGTGATCAAATCGGAAGTTGGATGAATGTTATCTGAGGATGGAGATGCCAAGTGAGGCATTCCATGATGATGAGACTGTTTCGCTTTTTATTTAACGTCTGCAACACAATTCTCGCAAATGAAAAGCTCGGTGTAGCAGCAATTACTCGGATATTCTTTTAAAAACCTTTTACATTGGGCATAACAATAGGACAAAGCTTCAATTGGTTAAAGGTATACAAATGAAAGGCATTATCTCGGGGGGGGGGGGTAGATCATCCTCAACGGAACGAAACATACCTACCATAATAGTTTCATTTTTTACAGAGTTTTCTGTATATTGGTTTTAATTATAGGTAAAGGTACATCTATTATCAAGCTACAACAGAATTTGAGTAACAATAGGTGGCTGTCTTATTAGCTGGTGTTTCTTGGAGCATAGCAGTGACAAGAAGCTCCTTTTAGTTTCTTACTCGTCTCTTGCTTACAGCAAGGATTTTCATAAAGTATGTAAGAGAAATAAACAATATATTGTGTTCGATCCGCATATAATCTAGTTTAGACTTTTCTAAAGATTAAAGAAATTATTTTGGGGTCTATCAAGAAGCACATGAAAGCGATTTGTAATATAGGTACGTAAATATTTCTGTTTAGGCTGTTACATTAAACTAACAAGTGTCATTATGAATAAGACCTCTGCATAAGCTTATATCACTTTTGGATTTTCGCATTAAATTCTAGAACTTATTAGAATATAAAATAATTAATGTTTTCATGACCCAGATGCCAATTGTCAATGAAGAGCTCTCCTGTCCAAAATCAGATTTAGTGCCGCTAGTTAGGGCTGGATAGGTAGTATTATTTGGATTCGGAATATTAAGTTTATTTTGGTTTTTTTTCGTCGGTTCATTTAAACAAACTGTAGAAAGAAGAATCATAAATAATGAAAGAAAAGAAAACCAATAATCAGAGCAGATTTAAAATCTAAATGATAATTATTTAATCTTAAAATTTTTGAGCTAGTATGCTCAAATCTCCTCTAGCATGAGACAGCACCGGTACAATTAAGTCCAGAATAGGACACTAGTGAAGTTTAAAGAGATTCACTTCCTGAGTTATGACACGCAGACATTTATGACTTAATGGTGCTTGAGATAAAACATCTTGACTAATATCACAGCTGTTGCTTCTCAACTAGCTAATAATAACTTGTACGCAAACTACCGCCTTAAGCAGAAAATAATGTTACCAAACCATGGCTCGACTTTCTTATTTTCTAGTTATTGCATTTAAGTTAACCCTTTCAGGCACGGGTTAACAAAAAATTTATTAATAATTATTTAATATGTACTTTTTAATTTTCTTATCAATACAGCAAATACGATCACTTGTGCATAGAAAAGAGATCTGGCATAATAGGATCAGTATAGAATTATTGCTATTTGAAACAAGAATTCCAATTCATTTTTTAAGATCAAACACTCTGTAAGTCTTTATTGCTATGGAGTTCTTAGCCTTGATTTATGCACTAAATTTGAGAGGATGTTCTGTCTTGGCAAATCTCAAGCTTTTCCAAGGAATCGATGAAAACCTAGCCTAAAGTGAAATATTTTGGGCTTCAACATATGTTGAATCCACCAAATATTACTTAATAACTATACTCTTATATTCGCAATCTTTTCGTATGTGTACAGCATTTTTACAAAATATAATTGGTGGTAGACAATGTTGTGTATAATATTTTCACTCTAGCTAACTATGCAGATGATGATTATGACTCACCCTTTGTACATCTATAGAAGTTTCACATGCTTTAAAAGTTTAAATTCGATGGTAAATCAGGTCGTTAAGAGCTATTGTAGTAAATACATTCATAATCTACATATTGTACGACCTTATAATCTATGGGCATTAAAAGAAATATTTCCCCTAGGACTAACTCTTCTAATATCCCAATATTATATTTTCCTAAAAACTGCTGATTATATAAGATAATAAGTATAGAGGGTATTATGTTCTCTCTGTCTAACCAAGGATATATTAATAAACATGAAGTCTTTAATTTGTATGGTTAGCTAAAATGGAGAAGTGGGTAAAGGTAAGAACCCAGGATTTTAATAAGATTTTACTAAAATAATTTCATAATAATTTGTGACCTGAAAAATTATATAGACCACTACAGGAAAGCCCAGTAATTTATGTTTATTTTTCACTTAAAGATACGAAAATGGAATATTATTGAAATGTTTGTTAACAAGTTAAAACTGCTTGTCAAATAAAAGAAACCTGAATATAAGCCGCATTTTAGTATGAAATAAGTATACATCAGACTCTTCCTTTACCCTGTAAAAATCTGTCTTGTGCGAGAAATATTATACATTTTAACCAAATTATCTTTTAGTGATATTTGATAGCCTCTTTTTAGTACGGGACTTGTGACAATGTAATTTAGGATCCCAATCACAGCTCAAGAATAAGAATCTTGAGCAATGCATGGATTTTACACGTTCTTAGTTATAGTGAAAACTTAAACAATGTATTAAGTACCGAATTAAGAGGAGAGTATTTTCTGCAGTGGTTCATAATAAACCATCAGCTCAAGCTCTTGGATGAATTTTTTTTAGTATTTTCAGCTCAATCAGAAACTCGCTACATCCGAAACCCTAAGAATGCAAATTGAATCTCTAGATGAGCTTGTAATTCTACTCAAAGTTACCTAATGTAATTAATAATCTTTTCATTTATTTAAGTGTTATACTTAACCTAGATTGAGAAAATTTTGTTTTTTGTAATTATTGAGGTAAATATATTTTGCTTACTCGCGCTGAAAGACTAAGGAATAGCTTTTAAAAAATTAGTTTTCAAATTCACATTTTTCCACAACAAGTTAGTTTTCGTATCTACCTATATGACTAGTTTCCTAGACAGTCTACCTTTTCGAATTTTCATAGAAACTTAGAGACAAAATTGTAAGAAGATCCTTCGAATTGTACTTTCTTCTGATTTATCAGTATATAAGATGAAATGTAGCTGAAAGTCCAAAGCTAATGTATATAATTCATGAATTAAGTAATACCCGGTCTTGCTATTACTAATACCTAATGTTTGAACGACATGCTCCAGTCTCCTAGGTTCTGGGAAAGTGCTTTTGTGGCAGAAAAGAGAAAAAGAATAAAACAATCCATTTGGTTTTTTCTAACTAAACTTTTTAAAATAAACGCAAATTTAACTTATTTCACACACTTTATGGGGAACTGTCCGCTACATCTTATAATGGTGAACATATAGTTTCAATTTGCGAGTCCTCACCAGTTTGTAGTTCGCAGGTAAGTAGAAAAGTTATAACTTAATATAAACACTAATTAATACAGCTATAAATATAATATTAAACGATAGAGCTACTGCAAACAGCGTTTAGGTTATAGATGGTGGTCTGTTTCGTTGTCAAGAAAGTTCGCTGTAGCATTCCTTCTCATTAAGGTATTTAACCTAGCTTGTAATCACTCATAAAAAACGGCAATAATCGAAAAGTTTTTTTTTGCTAAATTTTTATTCAATGTTAAATATTAACCTAGTAGTATAGTTAAAGCATCATTTTCTCTTTCTCCCAAAAACTTTGGTTATACCAGATGACACAAAATAAGAATTTTACCAAAATATGTTACTGGAAGAGACATAGCTAATAAGCAGAATCTCGGAGAAACTAAAATAGAATGGTGCTTGAACATTCTCTCTCCCAGTTTAGGGTTACTGTTCCTATTCCCGGAAACTGTGGAGAGTCTACTTGTACTTTAGTATTTGTTATAAATCTAAGGTAACGTTGTAATAGTTATCGTTTGACATATCGTATCACTTAACCGTTAAAACACAATCTAACAAGAGGGACTTTTCAAATCTCTAAATCCAAAGTCACCGCGACGCGAGATAGAGACATAGTTCGAATTACGTCAGAAGATAATGAATCAGAGTGATTCGGAGAATGTGCAGAGTAAGAACAAAGAAGTGGAATCGACCACGTCACCGGAACAGGAAGAACCTGGTACAGGCGCTGGGGACGAAGCTTCTTCCACTCAATCGAATAACCCGGACACCCCCAATCCTACTACTGAATTTACTACACCATCTCAGACTCCAAAACGAGCGGATACACGCAGCAGGTCCGCTAGTGTTCTTCCTTTCTCTGCTTTGGATGAGCTAAATAGGATCCGTAGGGAGAATAGACGTCTTGAAAATTAAAAGGCCGCTTTGGAGGACTACGAATCTCGTCTCAGGGAAAAGGAAATCGCAAACCAGCAGCGGTTAGAGCTAGATAAGGAGAAGCTGGCACAAAAGGAAGCTGAGCTCGACATCAGAGAAAAGGGCTCGGAACTTCTTCTTCCTAAGCAGCAAGCAGCTCAAGATCACAACCTGAAGCAGCTTGAGAACCTTCGGAGCTGGCACGATAAGCTGGTGGCGAAAGAAATGGAACTCAGCACGCTAGAGGATAACCTGAGACAAGATATTGACGAAATGGAGGAGCGAAAGAGGCGTAAAGAGGAAAGTGAACTACATGATATTCCTACTGGTTCAAATGAAGAAGTGCGTTCGTCGCGTGATAAGCAGATATAAGAAGAAACATGCGATGTAATAAGTATAGGGGAAAATGCCAGTAAAATTTCACATCGTGCCATGTCACTATACGATAAGTGGTCAGAAACCGGTAGCACATTTTTGGAAAAAAGATAAATATAAAGCACTATCTGGCGATCCTGGATATCAAACACTTCCTCAAGCACCAGTTACATACGGTTTACCTTTCGTTCAAGTTCAACTTCCGGAAAAATTGAGACAACTGACTAGAGACAAGATAGAGAATTTCTTGCACGACTATCGCAACACAGTTAGAAATATGCCGTCCCTTTCTATTCAATCTTTAATAACGAAGGATGTATCTGACTCTCTGGAACAAAGAGGAGTCAACATAGCTTCCTCGGAAGCTATTCTTAACTATCTCACGAGACACCTCATCAACTTTGAAAAAGCAAAGCGATTAAGATGCTTAGGTATATTGGAAAAGAATTTAAAATGGCCGTCAGCAAATTTGATTCCTGCAGAACAAATCTACTTGTTCTTCGACCAAGTTTCTAAAATATTAAAACATCTGGACAAAGAAGAACTTAAGACGCATAAGAAGAAAATATTGCGGAGTGTTATAAATCAAACCCCTTATGCTTTCGGAATTGAATATCAACAATTTGAACTGGTTTCTAAAGGCTATTCTTTATCTAAGCTAAAGTAGATTCTACTAGCAAGAAGATTTGTGATGGAAAGAAGAAACTCGAAGTTAGAGGATAGAAATGCAGTTGAGGTCAGGAAACAGAAGCAGAGAATAAGAAGGATTGATGACGGAGATTCTATTAAGCAGTCAACCATATCTGGTTCTACTTCTCTGATTTCGATTCGAGTCAAAAGAGTTGGTGACAAAGCGAGGAGCATATCCCTTCTGTTGAAAACGTGGAGTCTGGTGATTTTATGCAAGTTAAGGGTCTTGCAGATACAGGAGCAAACCTTAACGTTGCTGGACTTAGCTCGATGCAGGCATACAAGACCAGGGAGGAAAAACCACAATTCATAAAAAATGTTACTTTTATGGACAAGAAGCATATCCCAGTAAAGGCGGTGGTAATTGCACACGTTGTTTTGGTCCAAGATGGATGGAAACTTGACTTAAAAGAACAGCGCTTTTTCTGTGTGGATTCCGAACTATGGGACGAGATGATCATAGGCGATCGCACACTTAGATATTTCGGGGTGAAACTCAACATTAAAGACGCCCAAAAAACTGTTCACATGGACAAATAGGAACCTGGCAGGGAATTAGATGTAGTTCCTGTGCCTCAAAATTATAAAGTCAATCATCATATTCCAACGCAGGACGAGCCTACATATTTTTCTGCTATATTTCATGATGAAAATGAAGTCTTGAATCAAACATCTTTCAAACACTCTCTCTCAAAATATTCATTAGTATTTATTTCCTTACGACCAGCAAATCAACATTCTATTTTTTCTTCCTTTTATCAAAATAATTTTCGGTTGGCTGATTCTTTACTATTTACAAATAATCCTGTTTTTATAGATAATACTCAGACTTTTTTTCAGAATGATTCTTTTATATATTTCTTATTTATTAATACTTCTCACAGAAACTTACCCCTGATACACCAGAGCAGAACTGATATTGTTGAGGAGGCGGTTGACGTCGAATCTTTACTCATAAATACGCTGCGGAATCTATTGTCAAAAGGGGAACACAATATATCTATAGAATCGGATCCTCTGGATGAAGAGAAACTGGAATTAAAACAGATGCTGATCGAAAATGATATAAGAAGGGTGGACCCTATTCCTCTTTCAAAAATCAAAGATGATTACACAGACCACATTCAAAATCTTTCCCAGACGAACCTATTCCGCCAATACTTATTTCCAACATGGTGGACAATATGCCTGAGGAATTCAATGAGTTAGGATTAGGCGAAGTGAATATAGAAAAGGAGGAAAAAATCAAGAGCTTAAAAGACATGATGGCCAACAAGTTGGAACTTTCTACTTGAGATCAAAGTCAAATTAAAGATATGGGTGATCTCATGAATCTAAATATTAACAGCTGGGGTATTAAGCAATCGAACGCTCAAATGAGCCTCCTTTCTCCGATAGAAGTTTCTTTGAAACAAGGTTACAGTATCTTGAGGTCTGATGGATACCACCTTACAGTTGATGAAGAAAACTTTCTAGATTTAAAGTTCAAAGCGTTAGAAACTGCAGGAATATTTGAGAGGTCAACTAACCCCACTTGGGGACATCCTGATTTCGTGGTCGAAAGAAGTTGGCCAACCCATCAAACTGGACAGAGTTATCAAATGAGGAAAGGGTAGAGTGGAAACGGGAGAACATCTTAAACCGGTACCGCATGGTTGCGAACATGATCCGGTTAAATAAGATCACAGTTCCAACCTCGCTCAATTTGCCTAACCTCGAAAGGCAGTTCCTTTCTATTACGAACAATTCTTTTTATTTAACGCTCAACATCCTTAGTGGCTTTGACTTTTTGCCAACAGCCGAAAAGGATCGGGATATATTTACTTTGGTTACAAGGCGCTCCGCTTGGAGAATGAAGGGCGCCCCTGTCGGGTGGTTCAACACTCGAGCTCTATTTTTTGAGCGCGTAATCAGTGAAATTATCAACGCGGATGGTGTCGACGACTTATTTGGAGCCCAATCAAATGGCGTCATCGCGTGGTTAGACGACCTTCTAGTTTATTCACAGTCTTTTGAACAACTTCTGATCATATTTGAAAAACTTTTAAAGCAAGCTGCAAGGAAGAGGGTCCGGTTCAACATCAGAAAGTGCGGAATATGCTCCCCAACCACCGTTTGGTATGGGTGGGAGATACGACAAGGCAGGTGGAACTTCGATCCCGCCTTTTACGATAAGATTCTAAATATGAAGAGACCAGAATACCCCCATCAAATGGCCCAACTAGTATATTTGGCGAACTGGATCTCACCTAATATTCCTAAGCTCGCTTAGCTTAGGAAGCCTTTTCAACATTATGCCAACCTCAAAGGCAAGAAACTTTCGGAGATAGAGAAGTTAAAGAAGCCTGTGATCTGGACAGATGAGTTGCTTGATGCTTACAAGAAGTTATTAGAAGATATTGTCTCAGCCAGCAAACACTTTCTTTCTACCTACAATCATGAAGAGCCACTTTTGCTCTTCACTGACAGCTCGCAGGACACTTGGTCCATCGCTGTATTTCAAGATTCTCCGGGCAACGTTACAAATGACGTCCGCACGTTGCGACCCCGACCCTTGATATTTTTAAGTGGTGGATTTGCTCCTAGTGAAGTAAGGTGGCATATAAGTTCTAAGGAGCTTTATCCGCTCATCTACTCTTTTGAAAGAATTGGCTTCCTTCTCAGGACCCACATCAGGGGAATCTATGTATATACCGATCACAAAGCGCTTCCTACTGTTGTTAGTTAATAGTTAATAGTTAAGGTGGGAGTAAGGTACTACATCTGCAAATCCGCCTATGCCTTTATCTTAGGGTCCGATGCCGGTTCGCCGCTCACTAGGGAAGCTTCCCGTTTCGTGCTCCTACTGTCACTGAACTAAACTGGTTTGTGGGACTTCGAGACACTATTGGCACGATCACGATAGTTTTCCCGTTGTACTCACTTATCGCATTTGATCTCCCAAAATAGTGATTTACCAAAATTTACGAATAATCCAAATCGAAATCAGCAAATCACGCAAGAAATCATGAAAGAGATTGAGATATTGTCGTGCGTCATATCCAGTGTTCCTGATATCAAAAAAAATATTTCAAGTTCTTTTATTTATCATATCGAGATGTCCTGCACCAGTTTTTTACTTCTATTGTCGCGTATCGTTCTGTTTTACAAGATAATCGTGGTTTATGAAGAGATCCAGTTGAGCTTTCTCCAGTTATCCATCCAAGAAGCAACCGAGGGTCGAAGTTACCTTAAATGCACATGGGAATTTTATCGAGTGATAAGCTAAGGTGTTGTTTTTGGTGTCATTTGTGGTGGGGTTAGCATGTTCTCCCCGGGTGGTGGTGGGTGAAGGGGAGGGCGTGGTTCATGGTGTTCTAGTTCTTCTCTTATATGCTCCAGTGGTACGTTCAAGTCTTCAGTTGGAGTAGCAGTTTGTGGAAAAAGATATGTTTCAAGCTTCCTTGAGGATTCCGCCAGTTCCATATCTATTTCTGCCGTTGTGCATGTTTCCAGCCAGCTTTTTTGTTTCTCCTTTAATATTTTTAGGATGTTTATATCACCGGCTTTGAGGGTATTGGCCTGTTTCGTGTGTTCAAGTGGCTGCGTTGGATTAGGTTGGAGGAGGGTGCGTTTTATATCTCTAGAGAGTTTGTTCAAGGCTTTGGATGTATCTTTGTTTTCCAGGTTCCAGAACTCGCTGCCATATTGGATTTTTGAGACCACAAGTGCTTTCACAATGTCCTTTTTCCTTTTGACAGTCAGCATATTATTCCTCAGTATCGGTTGGAGTTTGCGAAGAGTTTCATGTGCAGCGCGTATTCTACCGAATGGATTAACGTGGGTTTCAGCTGTTGCTGTTATATCCACTCTAAGGTATCTAAAGGTTTTTACTCCTTTGATGGTTCCAAGGTTGGTTTCCAGGTTTTCTTCTATTGGGATGTTGCTGTAGAGGAAGTTTAGTTCAGCTGCAGCGACTGCTCTAGTGCCCTTTCTACTTCGAACTAACGCAGTTCCCGGTCCAAGACACCGTGCTTTATGTCCTACAAGGGCATCTTTTGAGGAGAAGTTTCTGGAACAAGAGGTGCAGGTGTGTTTATTGACCAGTTGTTGAATTGCAGTGTCTGAAAGCTTATCTTTGAGCTTCCTTCTCCTGACTATTCCCATGAGTTGAGTTTTCTGTGTATTTATCTTTAGGCTAGACAGTTGTGAGAGCTCTTCTGTATATTGAATGAAGTGTTTCAAGATGTTGCTATCTCTGCTCAAGATACAAAGGTCGTCGGCAAATCCAAGAATGTTTTGAAAGGAGAATTCTGCTTCTGGAAAGTTCAAGTTTATTTTATTTATTATCCTTCGAAGCAGAGAGTCCAGAGCAAGTACAAATAACGTGGGACTTAGTAGAAATAAACAAAGGCGTGCTACAAGGTGATTCACTCTGTCGCTTATATGTTTTCCTATCTTTACTTGGACTGCAGCATATTTATATAGGTAAAGGATTATATTGATAAAGTTAGCAGGAACTTTTCTCTCTTTTAAGCTAAGCTCAAGGAAAGGATGTTTATAAGAGTCGAAAGCTTTTTTGAAATCTATAAAGAGACATAGTATCTTCGAGTTCTCCATTTGGCTGAGTTTACAGCGGTTCAAGAGGAGTTGGATTTCTTGTCTAGTTCCCGTATTCTCTCTAAGTCCAGACTGGTAGTTTCCTACTGTTCTTTCCAGGATATTCTTTAGTCTATTGTTTATTATTTTAGTGATTAGTTTGTAGGAAGTGTTAAGCAAGGGTATTGGCCTATAGTTGGAAGTAAGTTGATGGCTTCCTTTTTTGTATAGGAAGATGATGTTTCCAGTAGAGAGAGATATAAGCTCATCTTTGTTCAGGCCACTTGGATCTAAAAATAGTTCTTCTGCAAGTTGCTGTAGGTATTTCAATACTATTTTATTATTCTTTAGGATTTTGTTTTTGATTCCATCAGGTCCGGGTACTTTATAGTTCTTTAGTGTTTTCGCCGTCTCTTCAAGTTCTTCTAAAGTCGGAGGAGATATATTTGTATCTTCAGCTTTGGCTTCAAGAATATCCAGTTCGTTGTCCATGATGTTTCCTTCTCTGTTCCTTTGAGCGAGTTCAAGGTATTCTTGGAATACTTTTACTCGTTTTTTATCGTTTAGTTACTTTCCATTTTCCATGGTAATGGTGCGTTGAGGTTTCCGCTTTTCCCCTACTATCCTTTCCGCTTGTTTGAAAGCTTCATGGATATCATTCTTTGCCATAGCTGTATCTATTCTTCTTACTTGAAGGTCCAGTCAGGCTTTGTAGTCATTCAAGGTACTTCTTCTTATCATCTTTTTTAGTATTTTATATTCATTTTCAGTTAGAGATTTCCATAGCCTTCTTCTTATTTCAAATAAAGTCTCTGTTCTATCTGAAGATGTTCTGTAGAGTCGCTCATGTGCCACCAGTGGGATACAGTTTTCAATGGCTTGTTTTACTGTTGACTTGAACGTTTGGAAGTTTAGTCTTGATTGTTTTCCAGAGTTGTTGGATGGTGGGAGTTTGGCTATTTCTTCTTCGAAGCCTTGTCGTATTTCTTCGTTTAGTTTCCAGCGGTTTGCGTCAATTTTGAAGAACTCTTTGTAGTTTCGATGCATTTTTTGGTTTTGGTTGGAGTATTTCCTGAACTTTTGTGAGACTAGTGCTTCAACTGGTTGATGATCAAACTTTGTTCTATTGTGGATTTTCTCTCCTAGTTTTCTTTTTATCCGAATTTTTCGGAATAGTGGGGTGCTGCCTTTACACGCTATGATGAAATCTATTTCTGAGCGTTTCTGATTATTCTTATGTTTTGAATAGTATGTTACGTGACTATTTGTATTCTTTGCACCAGTAGCGAAGTATGAGTTGACGATGGCCAGATTGTACTTGTTCAAAAAGTCCCGAAGTATTTTGCCGTTCATGTTCGTTCTTGTCGTGTATCCGTAGTTTCCATTGCTTGTCACTTCGTTGTGCCGTATTTGAGCGTTCCAGTCGCCTAGGATTATCATGAGGTCTTTTTTCCTTTTCAGTGAGATCGCTTTCTGGAGTCTTGCTAGGAACTGGTTATATTCTTTCGCTGTTTTCCCTGCGTGTGGTGCATAGATATTGATTATATAATAGCTTTTAGAGTTAAGTTTAGTTTTAACACCTAAAATTCTATCCTCATCAAACACTTTTTCTGCTTCTTTGTCCATCTTCCTGTTGAAGTATGTTGCTAAAATATTGATTTTGTTTTTTTCTGTGTCTTTGTTCTTAGAGATATCTGTTGTAAACCAGTTTAGTCTTGAGAAGCTCGCTCTTTCGAGGTATTCCGCTCCTTTACTACCAACTTCCTGTATTGCAAGGACGTTTGTATCGACAGTTAGGGCATATTCCTCGATAGACCTGAGCTTGTAGGAGGTGAGACGGTCAACATTCACAGAGACAATTGAAATTGCTCTGGAATCTTGCGCTTCATTGACTGGTGACTGTCTTTCGACTGCCTGAGTGCTGCCGGAACTCATAACGGTTTCTTTGTTTCCAAATTTTCCGTTTCCCAAAAGCTTTTACTGTTGTTAGGGTCAAAGAAAACAACAAGCGCATCTATTGGGATCGGTTATACCGCTGGATTATTCGCCTCCAATCGGAGGATCTAGTAATATTTCACATAAGCTCAAGAGATAATTTCGTTTCCGATTTGCTAACCCGCTGGGCTAAGGAAGAAGAAGAAAGCAGTAACAGGATAGCATGTTGCTCTATGGACTTCAAGCTGGAGGATGATCAATTTTCCGCAGAAGAAGATCTAAAATTTGAATTCCAAAGCTCTCCAGGTCGAAGTGAAGAGGGTGAACCGTGCGAAGACATATTTTCATCGGGAGTCTCTGAGGTGGAGTCTTCAGAGCACTCTCAATATTTAGAATATGAAAGGACATTGATTAACAGAATACGCAGGACGGTCAATCTGGAAGCTAGTAATGACTTCCAGCCGAGGCCTATTTTTATTTCAACGAATTATTCGGAGATTAAGGAGTACTTATTCTCCGAACACATCTCCTACTTATCCCCATTTTATCCAAGAAACAAGAAAGTCGAGGTTTCTGCAGAGACAATCAGTAAGAAGCAGAGAGACTTACCTGAAGATTTTATAGCTGAGTGCACTGAGATGGATGGCTTATTTCATTTTCAGAAGAAGCTTGTTATTCCGAGGAGTCTACTTGGCCATTTCCTAGTAAAGAACCACATGGACAAGTGCCACCCATCCTTGACAGCGGAAAAGAAATCAATCTCTAACGTTTATTTCCACGGGATCCTCAAAAGTGAATTGCTTGAGCTATTGAAGTCGTTTCGACAAAGATGTTTACACTGTCAGAGGGAGCCCCATACTCTACGTCGCCCATATAATCTCAAACATCTCGCCAGGAGATCGCGCGAGATCCTTAGTGCGGAGTATCTTTATGTAAACAAGACTGGTTACATATTAGTCCTTATGGATTCATGTACCAGGAAGCTGATGTTATTTTACGCAGAAGCTGCAACAGCTAAGGCTATGGCCGACACCTTAATGCAGTGGCGTTCTGACCTCGGATTCAACGATTATTTCTTGGTGATAACTGATAATGGTTCACATTTTTCAAATCATTTACTCAAGGCACTAACAAAGAATATTGGGTTCGAGCAGGCATCCTCCGTGGCATACTCACCGTGGACGAATGGCTCGGTTGAAGTTTTGAACTCAGCTATTCTACGCTGCATAAAAAGCTTAACCTCCAAATATGGGCTCCATGAGTCTGAATGGCCCAAACTACTTACTACTATTTCATATATTATAACTAACAAACCATCTGATCAAAGGCTAAATAAGTCTCCCAACGAGCTGTTTCTATATTACAAACTTGCTACACCTCTTCTCCAACAATCTCCTAAACATTTTTCAATTGCATTAGCCAACAACGTCAAAGAACCATTGGATGCTTCTATTCTTATCGACCAGGTTGACGAAATTATGGGTATTATTGAGTCCGTTCAGGGTGAAGTTTATACTGAAGTAAAGTTTAAGAGAGATATGGAAAATAGTCGTCTAAATAAGAAGAGGAAAGTTATATTCCAATTTTCGCAGGGTGATTATGTACTCGTTTCTGAGTATGGTACCCTTAATGCAAAGGAAAAGATACGCCTTAACTGGATCGGCCCTTACCAGATCACCAACATTATTAGTAAAGATGTCTATGAAGTAGAAAGCCTCCTGGGGAAAATAAGAGTTGTCCATGCTTCACGATTATGGTTTTACTCAGACGAAAAACCTCTTGGCAACAAAAACCTTAAGGCTCTATTCGTTCACAATTTTCAAAGTTTAGAGATCAACAGGATAAAGAAGATTCAATTATTTTCTTCCCCTTCAGTGGAATATAGGGTTCGTGTGTCTTCGCTGGGGTTTTCAGCTGAAAGCGACACATGGAAACCGCTGGATACAATCTACCGCGATGTTCCCCTACTCGTACGGGATTTTGTAAATAAAATCAAGAACAAATATAGGAAAGATGCATTATTATCCCATTTACAACAGTTGGATGCTACTTCTCAGAGGGGGAATACAAACATTAGAAGAGCAAACCTTTCGAACTTTAAAGCGACTACGAATTTTAACTTAAACGAAACAAGAAATACACTGGGTTGGTTTGATGAGGAGAAAAACATTTTATGTTGCCTTGTAAAAAAGTTTGGCTGTGGAAATTACGACAAATACAACATGAACTTTCATTTACCATACCGAACCAAGCAACAAGTTACTACGCAGATCCAGAGCATTTTGAACCTCCAGGCCATCAGCATATTCCACAATTTAAAGTTTGATTTATTCGAGGCTCGGTAATATTTACGCACGGAACTTGGAATCAATTAATTCCATAAAAACTTACCAGGAAGAACAAATATGTTCTCAGAAAAAGATGCCTTTTTAAAGCAGTTCAAGAATATTTTATGCAAAAAGAATTACGAAGATCTTTTCATTCCTTATTTTAGAAGAATTAACGATTTACGACACATAAAGCTTTTACTTTCTGAAGTCGATTTAGAAGGTGCTCAGGGCTTTATTAAGAAATATAGTCTCAATATTTCTATTCTTAAGAAGAAGTTATCAGATCATACTTCACAATTGAAAGAAATTTATATTCACAATAAAGAATCTTTGGACACTTTTTATTCAATTATTAGCATCAATGATGATTTTTGGACGACTCTTAGCAGCTACTGGTGCACAGTTAGAGGTTCTGAGGGAAGTGCAAGCCTATTTACTACTTCTAGTTCACAATATTCTGTCTCTGAAGGCCAGTTTTCGGTCTCGATGGAGCTTCAAGATGAAGATGTAGTTATCACATTATTGGACCTCGATAAAGTCTCCAAGGTTATTTTAAACTATCAGGATGGAAACTTATTCCAGATCGCTGGAACAACTTTAAAAATTTATTTCAGACCTGCTCATTCTAGAGTTATTTTGGAAAATATATTCAGCATGACTTATTCGCATCCCAGAAGAAGTTTGGATATATACACCCTCGCCGTGATGGACCCGCCATGGAAGGTCGGCGTCTCGAATCCCGCTAGGGGGGGTTACTCTGGATTATCCAACTCTCTCTCTGGAAAAATTCTCAAAAATTACTTTACCCTTAACCAACTTTCCCTATGGTTCACTTCTATTTATTTGGGTAACTAACTACTCCTATTTTACCGTATTGAAGTGGGCAAACTCTCTTAAATATTATTTGACCGACAGCATCACATGGATTAAAAGAAATAATTCTGGCAAGTTACACAAAAGTCTTGGCTATATCCTGCAACATAGCAAGGAAATCTGCCTCGTATTTATAAGAAAAGAAAACGAAAAATTAACTTACTCTGACACCTTCTTCGAGATATTCGCTAAAGAACATTCCAACTTAATTTGGGCTCAGCCTGAGAAGCCTTCGATGAAAACAGAAGTGTTCTATTCTCTGTTGGACCGAAGTTTTCCTCAGCATAACAAAATTGAGTTTTTTGCACGTACTAACAATGTGCGATGCAACTGGACATCAACGGGATTAGATCTTACACCATCCTTTCACGTGAACTATTTCTAACCCGGTTGGATCCCTTATTTCGGGGGGATCTCTCTCCCAGTTTTGGGTTACTGTTCCTATGCCCGGAAACTGTGGAGAGTCTACTTGTACTATAGTATTTGTTATAAATCTAAGGTAACGCTGTAATAGTTATCGTTTGACATATCGTATCACTTAACCGTTAACACACAATCTAACAAGAAGGACTTTTCACATCTCTAAATCCAAAGTCACCGCGACGCGAGATAAAGACAACATTTTCTTCCAGTGGCTAGAATCATGCAATCTATAGGTTCAGCCTTTAGTAATTCAAGTCATATTGGTATTGATGGAACAACACTTTCCGATGTACTTCGTTTATATCCTTTTGAAATTCAGTCTAATGAACAACTCACTCACAATGTCCATAAAATAACTTGCAAAATACCTACAGAACAAAAGAACCTGTTTTTGAATAAAGGAATTCCTTCATGTGCAATGATTTATAGTTCAGAAATGAAAAAAATACGTGCTTATGATCCAGTAATCTTACCAAATACAGAAAAAGTTGAGTTTATGATAAAATCATATCCAGAATAGAAAAATTGTATGGGAACTTTTTTATGTAATGCAAAAGAAGGAACTAAAATTGATATTTTAATGAAACCAGCAAAATTATTTGAAGGGAAAAGATATTTTTTAAATAGATGGAAATATTTATGTTTAGTTTGTTGTGGAAGTGGGTTAGCGCCTTTGTTGCAGTTGATTAAATTTGTTTTTTCCGATGAGGCCGATAAAACAAAAATATTTTTGATATATCAAAATAGAAATGAAGAAGATATTTTATGTTTAGAAGAGTTAAACAATTTAAAAGAAAAATATCCAGATCAATTTCATATTCATTTTATACTTTCAAAACCAACTGGAAAAAATAATTTAGAGTTTGAAAAGGGTAGATTTAGTTCAACTTCTTTGGATAAAGAACTTTTAGAACACTTAAAAAAATATGAAGTGGATAAAAATGATGGTGTTTTATTTTTAGTTGGAACTCGTTCTTTTGTTAATACAGTTGGTGGAATTTCTGCTTTTAGAAAACTATTTTCAACAGAATTAAAAGGAATTTTAGGTGAAAAAGGTTTTACTAAAAAACAAGTATTTAAATTATAAGTGATATTTAATTTCTTACATAAAAAAATGTTTACTTAATCCTTAAATTACACAAATTATTCAGAAGTTATATCGTTTCAGGAGATATGAAAGAAACAAATTTTTATATGAAAAAAGATTCTTTTTCTGCAAATGATGTATCAGAATATAGAATAAATTTTATGGGAGGAAATTCTTTCTTGAATAAAGTTGTTCAAAAAAAATTTGGTGGTGTTTTATTATCAAAACACTGCTTTGATAAGAATAAACTTTCTCAAGAATATATTAAAGAAAACGCAGATGAAGTAAGAAAGTATTTCTCAGTAAAAAGAACAAACATAAAAAGGTTACAACTTGATTTTTGTTTGACACCTTTTCTATTTTTTTCAAATACAGTTTTGACTTTTTTGGAAACTATTCAAAACTCTGCTAAGATTTATTTGAATTTTGAAAGTTGTGTTTTTGATTCTGAAGTAGATTTCAAGCATTTATTTGAAGAAATATATTCAATTCGCTCAAAATATTCTGAAATTAGTGTTTTCTTTGTAGATTATCAACTTATTCAAAACAAAAATTATTTTTATAGTGCTCCACTTTTAAAAACTATTTGGTATTTAAATACAAAACTTTTGGATGAATTTAATTTTTATTTTTCAGATCCAAAAATTTTTTTCCCTAGTTCTTTTAAGTTGAAAAAAAATAATGATGTACTTTGTTTAATAAAGGAATCAAGCATAAATATTCCTTTTGAACAAAATATAAAGTTAAGAATATCAAAAGAATCAATTATTCTTGCAAAAGGTTTAAATAATTCTTTTCTTTATATGAAAAATCTAACTTTAGTTTTTCACTTATTTAAATCTTTATCTATTAGATCAGTATCTTCAGTTTTAGATAAACTATTTAACTCAACTTCTTTGACAATAGAAAATTTAGTACTTGAAGTTTTTGGATCAGCAAATCCAGTTGAAAAACTTTTGATAGATTTGGTTTCAAGAAAAGGAGTTCTTGAAAATAAACTGAATATTATTGATACTGCACCACTTTCAAAACATTTTCTTAGAACTTTGTTTCCATTTGTTTGTAAATCTGAAAAACTTTGTTCTTTTCATGAAGAAAAAATTATTCCAGAAAACTACAAAAAAATAAAAAATATGGTTAAATAATAAATTTATCAATTATTATTTCTAGAAACTAATTTTTAATTCTTCTTCACAAGTCTTTAAACATTCTTTCCAATCTTCTTCATTTCTAATTGCTCTTTCCAATATATTCCAAACAGTTTTCATAAATCCAGGTTTTTGTTTTCCATAATTTGAAAAAATTTTTGGTTTTCCAAATGCAACATAATTAGGTGCAATAAAATCTCCTGATTTAATATTTTCACCAAAAGATGCTTCAACTAAAGTTAAACAACCATCAGCAGCAGATTGCATAACTGGTGGAAAAAATATACTTGTTGAAAGTTCATCAAAAAATCTTGAAATAGAATTTGGAGCATTATTTTTTTCTGCTGATTTCGTTATTTTTGTTGCTGAAACTCCTGGATCTGCTACACAACAAGTTAAAGAGGGAAATCTTCTTCCAAGTTCAAGACAAAATATTGCTGTACAAATTTTACTATTTCCATATCTATCAGCAATATCTTTTGAAGAATTTGTTCCAATGAAGTCTTGCTTTTGTTCTTTAGTTAGCTTTTACAATTCTTTAATCCATTCTTTTTAAACTTTGTAGTAAATCTTGTAACTGAAGATTGAAAAACAATTCTTGCAGAAGGTGATTCAAGTAAACTATTCAAAAGAAGATTTGTAAGCAAAGCATGCGACAAAAAGTTAACTTGCATTGTAATATCAAATCCATCTTTATTATTCTCACTGAATAACAAAAGAAAAAACTATTTTACAAGGGTTTTAGTTACACAAACAAAATGTCCAAAATATACATAAATTAGCTATAAATACTTAATTTTCTGTTGAATTTAAATAAATTGCCTAGTTAAAACATAACTATATTATTAAATGTCACATATTAAAACAAACAAAACGTCATTGTGTGTACAAAGTAGTGAAAAACATGAAAGAAAACAGATTTTACATTGAAGGAAAACATGCTTGGATGATTAGTGAAGCTGAATATACTTTAAATTTGATGGGAGGAAACGAATTATTGAATAAAGCTGTGAGTGAACAATTTGGTGGAGTTTCACTTTCATTTCACGAGAAAAATAATGAACTCCTTGAAAAAGAAAACATTATGGAAGATCTTCCAGGACTTCAATCTCTTCCAAGGATTAAGAATTTTTCTTTTAAACATTATATTAGCATAGCTTGTCATTTAGTTTATTTCCCTTTTCTTTCTAAACTGTTGCTTAATTTCTTGAAACAATTTGGAGAAAATGTAAAAGTTTCACTAAGTTTTGATTCATGCGTGTTTGAATCACAACTCGAATTTGAAATTCTTCTATCAAATATATTTTTTTTATTTCCTAAATCTAGTGATTTAAATATTACTTTTTATGGAAATCAACTTATTAAATGTGGAACAAAATATTTAAATGCTCCGGTTCTTAATATTCTAATTAAGTTAGAAAAAGAGAAAAAGAGAAAACTTGCTAATAATATTATATTTTATTTTACAAATATAGATAAAATATTTTCCCGATCTCCAAAATCAAAAAAATTAAACAAGCCACTTTTACTATGTACAAGGTCGAAGGAAGATGTTGTTCTTAATCAAAAATTAACCTGGAAACTTTCAAACGACTCTTTAGCATTTTCCAAGAGTTTAAGTCCAACTTTATATATTTTTAGTTACCTTTCTCTACAATTTCATTTATTCACTGATTCTTCTATTCGATTAGTTACTTCTATACTTTATAAGATATTTAATTCTACCACTCTTAGAATACCTAATTTGTCAATTCAACTTGCTGGAAAAGCAGATCCAATTGCTAAATTATTCATAGATTTGTTATCAAAAGATAATGGCATAGGAAATAATTTAAATATCGCTCAGAATATTTGTCAAAAACCTTTAGTAGCAATATTATTACCTTTTGCTATGATATCATCTAAAATACGCATATTTCAAACAATAGTTGTAAATCCTTCTAATCTTAAAACACTAAAAAAAAGATGCAAAGGAGTTTGGAGACGAAGGAGATATTTAAACCAAGGTTAACATTAAACTATTATTTTACTTTTTTTTGTTTCTTTACTTTACCATATTATCTAATAGTTAGTATGATTTTAATATCGAGAACTGTTCACACTAAATGTAGAAAACCTACTATTTAATTAATCCATGGAAAACATAATACCTTTGCTTGTAAGGAGCAATATTATTTGTTCTCTGATTAATTATATCAATATAGAGTTGGAACGTGTTTTTTTCTTGTTATTATATTTCTGCAGTGCCAGTACTTCGTGTACTAAATGAAAACTCTTATCAACGGATCCCTTCTCGTATAATTCTTGTATTAATCTTTCATTATTACAAAATCCTTAACGGTTAACTCATAACCACCTACCAATATACGGAATGACGTGGCACAGTGAAACAAGTGTGTAATATGCAACTCATTTACATAAAAAGAAAACCAAGTCTTAGAATGAGAATACATCTCCACCAAATAATATTATATTTAAAATTTCAAAAGCTATTTTTAGGTATTATTTCTTTTTTGTTTCATAAGATGTAGGGATATTTGTCAAGGTTACTGAAAATGACCGTTGTCTTAATAATATGTACTTGCTTTTTCTTTCGTTGCCTCGGTTTCTCTATCAAGATACTAAATCTCTTTAGAATAAAGAATATATGGTATGTTGTTGTTTTACTTATGTTGTTTTTTCAGCATTGATATTTTTTAATAATATTATGTCTACTTTGGACTGATAAAGTGATTATAGTAAAGCACATCCAAAAAAATTATAAAATTGCATCATTAGTCTAATAACTTTTCAGTGATTGCTGTGCTTCAAAAATACTGTAATAATTAGCTTAGAATCGTGGTATTAAGTAGCATCCTTATATCCGAGTGCTGGTTCATAAATACGGCTAATTCAGGGTAAAGTAAATTGTCTTGAGTTGAATAAAATGTTAGCTTAACATCAAGAAAAATACTCTATTCAACCCCCAAAGCCTCTTTTAGCAATATAATAAAAACTTGTTGGATTTTGAGTATGGTAAGAGAAAATACAGGTTCATAACTTAAAGAACCCTGGAAGTTTCTTATTTAGGAGTTATCACAAGACAACAACCCTAAAGTAAGTTAACAGACACAGAAAACATTTACCAACAATATTTGAAGTAATAGAGATAAATACCTGTAAAAATACTTCTTTGCTAGAACAAGGTTTTATCTGCTTCATCTAGGACATTTTATATAAAGTACAATATAAGCTCCTTTGGTTCTTCATCTCCACTCTTCCAACCCATATCTAAACTTTATTAGGCATTCCTTAATATCTGTTCTTCTTTCCTATCTGGATGAGGTATGTCAACAAATGTGAACCACTACAATAAAACAACTTAATTTATAGGGAACAAGGTGTACTAAGTATTAGAAAGAAATTTTGGCGATAGGGATTGTATTTCATTCTTTTATATGTATAGGTCCTTTTTATATTGCCTCAACTTTCTTCAAAATTGAAAAGTAGCTTCCTTATTGTCTTTATGGACCACAAGAATCATCATAAGCCCAGATTATATTTGGCTGAAGGCCAGCTACCTTACATGTATGCTTGTCTCAAAGGTGGTGTTAATAAGATCTATTCCCAGTTCAAAGAAAAGTATATATTCTCGAGTAATCGTATATCACGGAAGCAGCTAAGAAGTACCGTTTTTGAGTCGAGGTGGAGAACGAATTTATATAAGGCTAAAATAAGACAAACATATTTATATGAGGGCGACAGCATCAGCAGACTCTAAAGTAGACGTAACCTTTTATTTCAAGATGTATTCTAGTTGATTTTTTACTTCCGTTGTCATAACATTATTTAGGCATGTAATATTGAACTCTGGTTATTGCATTCTGGTGTGGTGACAGCCTTTTATGAAAAAGATGTGTAGGTTT
This sequence comes from Labyrinthula sp. Ha, assembly GCA_015227615.1. Taxonomy (NCBI): domain Eukaryota; class Bigyra; order Labyrinthulida; family Labyrinthulaceae; genus Labyrinthula; species Labyrinthula sp. Ha. The sequence goes on along the minus strand of JAALGZ010000044.1, from coordinate 125,579 downwards.
TCATGAATGGTCTTCCCCACGAGACCAATCCCTTTCTCACGGAGCTGACAGATTTTCGATTCAAATTATTTTCCATGTTCGGGTACCGAAGATAGAGAATGTTCTCTTACCCTACCATATGCTGTGTCCTATAGCCTCCCGTTAACAAATGTAAAAAGGAGAGTATTTGGTACCAATCACGAAAAAGGATTTTCCTAGAACAATTTTTGAAAGAATCACACTTTTTGCTTTTATTCCAAGTTGTTTTTATACGACAGGCATCGAGCTAAGTTTTGCATCAAGACGTTCAAGCTTTAGAATTCTATAAACTTCTTATCTCTCAATTCCAAATTTGGGTACCAATTGACAATATCCCCAGTTGTTGTGATTTCCAGTAACCATTGGTATACTGGAAAGTCCTGATTTCCACACATAGGAAGATTCAACTTTATTTTATGAAATCTCTACCTGTATTTCATCTGTTTAAAGGATTGGAAATTGTTGAAAAAATACGGTGATGTAACTTAACTTGATGCTATAATGTATTGAATCAGAAGTGCAAACTCTAATTCTCTTAAGTCCACAAACTTTATTCGCTCTACTGTTATTCTAGCGGTGGAAATATTCTTATATAACAGCCATTTTTCTCCTTTGCAAACTGGATGAAAGTTGATAACACAGTGTGAACATGTTCCATAATATGTGTGTGAGAAAAGAATCCTACATTCTTGCGATATAGGGGCCCAATATCATATTAAGAGACTAATATTTCAACGTCATTAAAGCAATATTTTTCGTGAAGTGATATATTGAGCTACCGACCAAGTAGTTAAGGCGGTTTTATTTTGACTATTTGTGAAAAATCTTCTCATTTTAAACAAAAGGTATCCGTTAAAGCAGAATACTTTGTCTTATGATGCCTGAATGTATAGTTTGACCAGAAAAGTGAGTTTGGCTGTTCTTAAGCAACCTCTTTTTTTATTTTAAAGTTTTAAGCACCCAGAAGAAACAATTGGCCTTGAAAGTCTGAAGAAGTCGACTGATATTACGGATAATTCTAATTAATAACTGCATTGGCTAGACATCTCCTTGAAAATTTTATCTTTGTTAAAATGTTAATCTATCAAAAGTTGCCCTGAATTGTAGTATTAACACATATGTAATCGCCATAATTGAAAATGAATGCATTATTTAGGTCCGGCAGAATACAAGATCAATGATTCTTGGCTGGATTTATTAAACCCTAAGTACAGTGTTAAGTGTATAGATGGTCATGTTATCTACCTATTCCTTAATTACTTGATGCCTCGCCTTTAAACCCAGAATTACATTTTAATTAAAGCAATGGACTATTAGAAAAGAATTACGTTCTCTTTTTGTTTCAAATTCTCTGCTACCCAAAGCAGTAGAATGACTATGTTTTCTTAGGAGGGAAATGTCAGAATAGAAACTTTGGATTCTTCTAGAACAAGTTTTCTGAAAAAATACTGGAAAGTACGGAGAGCATAACTATTATTTGCTTGAGATAGTTTTGTTTTATTCTTGCAAGATATAAATAGAGTTTCCATGCTATATCACGAATCAAGGCAGTAATAGTCAACTGGAATTTTAGTTTTAAAAGTATAATATTCCGAAAAAATAATTTGTATAGCTTCTGACAGCGATAGAAACAAAGAGCTAATATGAAGCTAGGAAGATTAAGAATTGCGTCTGTTGCAATGATATTTTCTAAAAAACTTTTCTTAAAACAATATAAAGTTCTAATAGTATTTGATTTTGTAGAACAGGAGGAGTGGCCTAATGAACCAAAGACTACAATCATCGACTCACTCTTGGACGCAGCAAAAATCCAAAGGATGGATTTTAGGGAGCAGTAATATGACTGGTTACCCGAAAGGGAATCTAAGATATGAGGACTTTCAGAAACAGAGTTTCAAACAGAAATTTATCTGCATTGGTGAGGGTACTACCAATCGTTTACTGTAGTAACAAATCCCAATATGACACAAAGCACAAAGGTCAAAACCAGTACAGCCTCAGTAAAAAAACAGAATTTGAAGGTCTATTAAAGCCCGAACAAATGTCTGGCTGATGGTTTTTGGAAAACAACTGGAAAGATGGCACCTTATATCCTTTTTCTTATGCCCAAAAGCCAAACCTCTGGTGCCTTCGACATGGACAAAAGAACATGTAACTAAGAATCCCTGTCTAGAAACAGAAACACACGCCTAGAAACTCAAACCGGCCAAGTGTAATGAACTAGAAACTATTCCTGGGCACTAAATTTCAGCCCAGAAATCATAACCTAATACCTGCTTAAGCCAAAGAATTTAAGCCGAAGCATAGGACTGGAATAAGATCATTCTGAAGAAACTACGTAAAGATCTTAGATGAGTAGTAAGACAGCAAATTTGAATGAGCACAAGTATGCCATGAACCAACAGTAGCAGGGACGACGTGGGTTTGAAGCACCCGTGAACCATCATATTCCTTCATCACTTTTTCTCCTTCAGACTGTTTCTATTTTTTCGAAACAATAAATTATCAAAACCATTTATTCACCAAATATATTGTAGACACATGTTAGTATTATCATTTTCAAAGGACGTCAGTAGGATCCTGGGGTACTTAGAGGTTAATCTTCTGTTCTAGTTAAATCCTAACATTATCATCATTCAACTATTGAACCCTAAGGGAGTCAGCAAAACATCAAGTTCTAACAAAAGAGGAATTTTACGTTACCACGCAGCAGAACCGAGGTAATTGCAAACAACTGAGTTAGGTAAGTTATTGTCCGTATCGTCTATATCTGTATAAGGATACATATATATATATCATTAAATAATCTGAAAGAGATTGAATAGAGCTTTAAATGATATAAGTAACATCTTCTAACTCCTAGTAGTTGTGGATATACAGAAGTTTTACGACTTATTGTTCCCAGTGCTTATGCATTAGCCAAGTATTATGTAAAGTTACACCAATTCTGCAAAATGCAACATTGTGTTAAAATAATGTAGTGTAAAAAGTCAGTAAGGAGAGAGAGAGGGTCGTACACTCGACTGCTTAGTGTCTGACTAGCTGCAAGAAGGAAATTAGATACGAAAACCAAAGCACAGAGAAAGAAAAACCTTTACGGTCTTAATTAATTAAGCAATTTTTATTAGTATAGTCTTTAGGAGTTACTTTCAGAATATACCCGACGCCACAGTGCTCCAAAATTGTGCAGTTCAAAAGGCAGAACTGTTTTTGATAAGAACAAACAAGTCTGCAAGTTCATTTAGCTTGATCTCTATCTTTGTACCAAAGAAAAAGACACTTAAATATTATTATTCTGAACAACCCATTCGATTGACAAATTGTGTTATATACGCCAATAATAATCAGATATCAAGTTTTTTTGACTCTAATCTTCTTCTGATTTAATTTTGGTCCTCTGTATGATAAGAGTTTTCATGGAACTGTTTATTCAGGATTGGATTTGATTCTATTGAATATTTTCATATCTCCAAAAGATATTTTTTATACAGGAGAGAATTAGATGGTGTTAGAAGAAAATGTTTATGCTTTTGTATTTCTAATGATGAATATGGACATTATGAAGAAGAAACTAGATTTTTGCCATGGAATGAAATTAGTTTTGAAGATGAGCCAAATCCAGTAAATTCATAAAAAAAAGGAAAAAAAATTGTTTGGTTTTTTCTTGGATATGAAACATCTTTGAACAGAGGAGATGTTTTTGACGCTCTTAAGAAATAAAAAACACCATTTTCTTGACAATTAACTCTTTAGCTTAAATATATTCTTTTAGTCATATTTTTACTGTTAATATTTCTATAGGATGAAAAAAAACATAAATTATTGTAAATTAGAATGGGATTCAACTCAATTTCTTGGTTTGGATGTGAAATCTAAGGTTTCAATAAATTTGGGTAAGAATGCTCTACTTTATTCAGATGTGAAATCAAGTGCAGGAGTTTGTAATTTTAGTGATGAGCACTATGTGCATCTTTTTTCTGAGTTACAATTATGTAGTCGTAATTTTGCTGTAGACCTTTTAAATTTGAAGAATTTAAAACAGATGGAGGAAAAAAAAGAAGTGAATTTTTGCAACGAGCTTAAAATTTGTAAGAAGAAAGAAATGGAGTTAGATTTATTGTTAAGAGAAAAAACAAAAAGCATAAGTAAAATTAATCAAAGAACCGTAATTTTACAACAGATCGCTTCAAAAATTGGATGTTATGAAAAAGAAAAGATTGATTTTGAGAGAAGTAGGCTAAAAAGAACTTGTAGTTCGCAAACTGAGGACTCTGAACTAATTAACAAACGAGTAGAAAAATTAGTGGAAGAGAAGATTATGATCTTGAAAGTTAACATGGAAGAAGAATTCAAACAGGAAGTAAATCTAATGAAAGAACGATTTTCATTTGAAAACTCCAGCAGTAAGACTGAAAATAAGAAAGTCCTCAATGATTGTGATTTAGTAAGGATAGATCAAGTAAACTGGAATGAATTGCTTAATCAAAGAAAGAAAATCCTCAGAAAGTTAATTTCTAGAAAGTTTTTAAACTTTTTAATTCGGGGATTTTGTCAATGGAAGCTCTTCAAGTCTCAAGAAAGTATTGTTACTGAATTTTCCGCACAATCATTGGAAACTTCGTTTAGACACAAAACCAAGTTGCTGAATCCTTCATTTAAGTGGATGCCTTTGAGCAAGGTTTTAAAAACTGAAAATGTTCTTCTTGAAGTAAAGAATGATCTTTGTCGTTTGCCTTCTGAACTAGACATTTGGGTGACTTTTCAGATCAAGTTTGAGAAAAAACAACTAATTCAAAAGGTAAACCTAAATGCTAAAAAAACAGATTCACTAAAAAAAATTTCTGATAAGGGAATAAAAGGATTAAAAGAATTTAACCCAAATTTAGAAACAACACAATTAGAAAACATTTTATGCCAAGGAAAAACTCTTCAAGCTGAAACCGAGTTAACTGAACTTAATCTAGAAGAAATTAACAATCTGGACTTTGTTCTGAACACAGAGTTGAAGAAAAGAAAGGATAAAATGAAAGAAAACGTCAAAAATCTACAAAGCTCAAGCCTTTCATTGCTAAAATCAAAGCTTAAAAAGCAAGAGAGAGTTAACTACAGCTCATTCAAGAAACTAAATTCCAAGAAACGAGTGATTGCTCATCCCATCACTGAAAAGTTTGAGAATTCAATGAAGCAGTTTGAGGAAACTAGTCTATTTTCAGATTCACTTTTGTTTTGTCCACAAAAGCTTATGGATGATAGCAAGTTTTCAAATAGTAAAACCTCAGTTTCCCATTTGAGTTCTTCGTTTCACAATCGTAGTAATAGTTTAATTGAAGAGAATCAAGAAAAAAATTCTGAAAAACTACTCTCAGAAGAGGTAAATGTAGAAAGAAAAACTATTCCTTTGAAAAGTAAAAAGTTTGAGAACATTCTTGCAAATCTTCCAGTAGACTTATCTGTTATGTCAACTGAGAAAGAACCAAAAACTGAAAAAGAAAAAATCGATGAGGAAGTTGGAAAAAACTTTACAAATATATTAAATGAATTACCTACAGAAGAAGAGCAAACTAGGTAGATGTAGTTTTCACATCAGCTGGAGTTATATTTAGTCTTTCAAGTGAGGTTGTTTCTTCTAATTTTCGTGTAAATTGTGTTTCATGCTTTTTTAAATCTTTTTTCTTTTCTTTATTCATTGCTTGATAACCACCATATGTAAAAGCTATAATAGTAGCACCTTGAGCAGCAACTCTTGCTCTCATCATTGTCTGACTCAATTTAGTGTTTCCTCGTTTGAAACTGATAATACCAGTTATTAAAACACCAGCTGTAACAGCACATCCAATTGGAACTAATGGTTGTTCCTTAGATTTTCTGATCATTCTGTCCCATCCACTTTCCATGCTTTTTCTTAGATACTTTTTTCTTTCTCCGAACTTTGTTCTTCACTTGTTTTAGTATAATAAATTGACTAAACCATGGTTGCTATTTTTATATATTTTGGGCGTATTCTTCGATTATATCATAACGATGTGCAAAAATTCTTGGTTAAAACTGAACGAAATGCAACTATTAATAGCCATAAACCAGTGAGAAAGATTTCTGTGTTCAAAGAGAAAAAAAGATAAATGGCGGTATGATCATCTTTTGCTTTTAAACTTATAGAATCAAATTCCAGAATTCAAATTAATTCTTGTAGGAGACGGAGGAGTTGGGAAAACTACATTTGTAAAGCGTCATTTAACCGGAGAGTTCGAAAAAAAGTACGTGGCAACACTTGGAGTTGAAGTCCATCCCCTGGACTTCGAAACTAATCATGGAAAGATAAAATTCAATGTTTGGGATACTGCAGGTCAGGAGAAATACGGGGGACTAAGAGATGGTTATTATATCCAAGGACAATGCGCTATTATTATGTTTGACGTTACCAGCAGAATCACTTATAAGAACGTCCCGAACTGGCATCGGGATCTTGTGCGGGTTTGTGAGAATATACCTATTGTTCTAGTTGGAAACAAAGTAGATATAAAGGAAAGAAAAGTCAAAGCAAAACAAGTTACTTTTCATAGGAAGAAAAACTTACCATACTTTGATATATCTGCAAAGAGTAATTATCACTTTGATAAACCTTTTCTATGGTTAGCGAAAAAGATTTTTGGTGCGCCTGATCTGCAGTTTGTTGCTGCACCAGCATTAGCACCTCCTGAAGCACAGATTGACATGCAGGCACAGCAACAAGCTGAACAAGAGTTGAAGGATGCTGCAAATGTTCCTATTCCTGAAGATGACGACGACGACCTTTAGTTCCTATACCTGCACTATTGCGTGTAGTACATTAAGATTTAAACTGGGTTGGTTCAGAGGCTTTGGATCTTTTCCTTCTATTAAGCTACTCTAATTAGCTGTTTAGTACCAAAAATGATAGAAGTACATGAGAATGAAATTCAGGTGGGAACTAAGATTGGAGGAGGTGGCTTTGGCATTGTTTACAGATCATCTTGGGAAGGAAAAGACGTTGCAATGAAAAAGATTCTGGATCCTAGAATAACAAGAAAAAGAAACGATGTGTTTAAGAAAGAAATTAAGATTCTTTTAAATGTAAGAAACAAGAACATCGTGAAGCTGCTTGCCATTTCCACAGATCAAACAAATCTTTTTATGATCCTTGAACTCTGTGAAGGAAATCTAGGTGATGAACTGCATGAAAAAAGAAGAAAGTTTGACATGAGCGAAAAATTTGATATCCTTCTAGGGGTTTCAAATGCACTCAAGTACCTTCATTCATTTTGCCCACCAGTTTTTCATCGCGATGTGAAATCTCAAAATATCCTTCTTCTTAAACTTCATTCTTCTTCTCTTGTAGCAAAGCTTTGTGACTTTGGGATCGCTACCCTTTGCCATCCTGGAATTGGAACACCTCCTTATATGGCACCTGAGCTTCTTCTTTCAGAGGAAGGTGAACGTATTGGAGTTAAAGTAGATGTCTACGCACTGGGGATATTGATCGGCGAAATACTTGCCGAGAGAAGACCCTTTGCATCATTAAGCGTCCAGGAAATTACTCAACAAATAATTGATGATCAAAGACCTGGTTTAGGAAAAACAGTAGAAAGAAGGTTTCCAAAGTTAGTCAAGCTAATAAACAAATGTTGCAAAAGATCACCACGTGAAAGACCAACATCGAAAGATGTAAAGAGTGCATTGAAATTCTTGCAAAAAGCCTATCAAAATGAAGAGAACCAGTTCTCTGAAACAAAGTGCGCCGAAGAAAAAGATTTGACTTTCAAAGAGTTCGAGGATACCACCAAGAATTATAATAAATCCAGCTAATATATTTACCCAACTGCTTTTGGTTGTACAGTAGTGTAAATAATTCTGAGTTGCTTCACTAAGTCTCCTAATTTGATTCTGTCTCCAATACGTAAGTTGAGTGCTTTTTCATCACAGACTTTCATAACATCCATATTAGACAACTGAGAAGGAGAATTAATATCAATAGAAGCTAAAATATCACTCAAGTGATTAAGCTGTTTTCTTGCCAAGAGAGTCTTTATATCTGGAAGAATGTCATCCAGCAGAATATTACATTCTTGTGCATTCAACTTAGCATCTAAACTTGTTTCCGCTGGTTTTGTGTTTTCTAAAAATTCTTTCCTTTGCTGCTGAAGTGCTTTGTCAATTTTTTCTCTTATTTCCTCTGTAACTTCGCCAGTTTCTGGATCAAGCCCACAATCTTGTAACAAATTCTTTAACTTGTTGTTTTCATCTTGGAGTACTAAATACGCATCTTCAATATTCTGAAACGCATTTAATTTCTTATAAACTAGGAGTCTATTGGTAGTATCAGAGGGTGCAATTTTTGCACCCTCCGTAGCCATACCTTGAAACGGTCCAGATTTGGATTTTTCATTAAAAAGATCAACATCTGGATCGCCCAAAGGTATTTTCATCTGCTTTCTTGTTTTACGCAACCCGTATTGAAAAGTATTTTTTGCAGGTTTCTTGTAATGGATTATTAGTTTTGGATAAAACAAGAAGTAATAGTAACAAATAAACAATCCGCAACAAATAATATTTACAAAGATGAACTTCTCAGCTTCTCGAGGTGCAGTGAAAGCGGTTGATGCAAAAACAGAGGTACCAAAAAAAATGCTTGACAATAATTGAAATTGAAGAAAGTGTTGAATTTCCTCAAAATAGGATGGGATCTTGTATACTTTAATACCAAGGTAAAAACTAGATACAAATGCCATGAAGTTTCCTGCTACAAAAAGAGCTCTAAAAGCAGGTAGATTATCTCCATATTCACATATAAAATACCCATATCTTATATCATCTGTTCTATAGTAGCTAAGTACTGGGTATTTATCTATATCTGATATAAACCAAAGAGAGAGCATAACTAAAGTAACAGCACTCGAGACTTTAAAAATATTTTTAACATCAATTTCATTCATAGCTCTTTGAAGAAACTTAAACAATATTCGGGATATTATTAATGTATTGAACGTTGTCGTAGAGTATAGTAAGAATATTGGTCGGAAGTAACAGAAACTTAAGTGTAATGGCTTGGCAAAGAGTAAGCCACCAATTTCCAAAAGAAGCAGGAGCGCGATCTGTAATTTTAGTAACAGTGGATTACTAGAAAAGAGCACGGGAGATGCCTTGTTATAACGAGATATGAAAACCCAGATGAACCGCGTGCACAGTATGCTCAAAAATACCACGCTCGAAAATATAATGAATATTATACCTGTGTATTCCACATTAAGAACATCCGGATCAACCATTCCTGAACAATCTGGACCTGTGAATCCCGAAAAACATTTACAGTACCCAATTTTTGGTGAAAAAGACTCGATTATTTCATTATCAATAGGAAACTGTAGCAGTGGGTCTTCTACAGGGGTGAAATTAGCTTGAATACAAATACCATTTTGAGAACAATTAGACAAGCAAGTCAACTTCTTTTGCCTTTCGGGCAACCATTTTTCCCAAATGTCAGGATTATGTCTTACAAAGTCACATGCAACAGCTCTTCTTTTTAAATTATTGTTTGGGTAGCGCACACGTAGAGTATGGTTGTACTCATATTGTGCAAGTAGTTCTTCCATCACTTTGTTTGTAATAGTAAGATAGTTCAATAGAGTATTTGCATCTGGGTTGTACTCCTGTAATCTTGAAGCAACTACTTTGTAAACGATTTCAGTATTTGGATAACAACTAGTTTCAAATTCATTTGATGAACATATGTCTTCAAACTTCCTACTTTTGCCACTACACGTAGAGTCCCATTCTTTAAGATTAACTCTGGATAGCCCAAACGAATCTCCTTTGGAAATATATGAAGAAATATCTCGATCCACTGGTACCTCATCAAGTTGCTTAACCATATTGACTTGAAAGTTTTTTCTTTGATGTATGTAACTTGGTCTATGGTGAGAAAATAAAATAGGTTCATTCTTTAGCGTAGAGACTTCTAGTATATCCTTCAAATTAGGTAACAAATGAACTCCAACAATTGAAAGGTTTTCGCTTGAAATTAAATCCTCCTCTGCAGTTCGAAACCTATAATAACCAGACTCAGATTCCCACAGGTGAAACTCGTTTTCTTTAGGCAAATGAAGAACCGATCTAGTACAGTTATTTTCAGAAAATACTTCACAATCTGAGCACTTTTTTTGCTGGGTCAAAACAACTCCATATGATTTTAAGTCAGTGATTTCAAGCTTAGCTGACGGCACAAATTTTCCGGCATAAAGGTATGGAGCAAGATCATAGTTATATCTCTCAAGTTCAGAAAATGCACCAGGGAAATAGATAGCAACTTCATATTTTGTAAAATAGTAACTCTTGCACAAAACACTTACATCACCAAGAATGCTTTCTTCTGCTTTCAAACAAAGTTCAACTTGATCTTCTCTTTTTTCTAGATATTCTAATTGATCCATACTCAAATGACTAGAAAAAGATCCATTAAAAAACTCACTTGTAGGATAAACATCGTTAAATCTCTTTACCATCAAGATAAGAAAAAAATAATGACAAAAATGTGTTTCATTGGCAACATCCAAAACCAAGATATCCTGAACTTGAGCTATCCATTCCCACTCAGAATAAAATACATGGCAGAACTCGCCAAAAGAAAGTGGCAATTTAAATAAATCTACTTCACCAACAGCTGGATTACCTTTAAAACCTCTGTAGCTTGAGAGGCGTGGATGTTCATCCAGCACTTGCATTGATGTGTACCAAGAAAACTCACTTATAACACCCAAAGTTCCAGAAAAAGAAACAGATTTTTTTTTAGAAACGTATTTTTCATACTTTTTTTCCTCTCCATGCGGTAAAATGTTCAACATAGAGTGCGCGCAAGGTACGCAAGAGTTTAGATCTGTACAATTCAGCCGTAATTTTGCTTCTTCCAGTATTTCAAAGTCCGTCAATTCTCCCAATGAAAACTTATGCTTCAAACGTGAAAATTTTGAGCCTGAAGAGCAGTCCATTGAATATGAAGTCGCAAAATCAAGTGCCTCCCATGGATAAATTTGTGCCTCAAGGAAATCTGATTCTTCATCATCGTACGTATAGAACGATGACGGAAAAGAGAAGGAAGGAATTTGCAAGATTTCTTTCATTATAATTTCAGATATCCAGTTTAGTAAGACTGAATCCCAGGTGCTTCCGCCTGAAAGAAAAACTTTTTTTTGCTTTAAGTGGTTTTCTTGACACTAGAGACATAAAACGAAGAAAATCTTACTGAAATGGGGTTAGAACTGTTCATGGGTTTAAAAACATTACCTTGCTCTGTGCAAACTGGTGTGATTCCTGTGCACGAAAGAATATCTTTTTTCACCATTTCAAAGTTTCATTTTTCTTTCTTTGTTTTGACTGCCGGTTTGTTGCAAGAAAAATATATTTTGGAGGTTTTCTCGTTTTCATCTTTATGTTTATAGAATAGAAAAGAACAATATGAAATTCTCTATCTAAACGGGACGAATTGTTACAAAGTTGTTTTGATTAGAAAAAAGGTAAAACAGTCTTATTAAAATTATATCTCAATAATTTTCTCTAGTTTAGAGGTTTCTTGCTTTATGGGAAACGTACCAAATCCCAAACCGCATTTTAATGGTGTTCGGGTTATTCGCCCTTGAACACACTTGTGATATAAGGTCCAAGAACTATTTAAAAATACATAATTTTCGCTATTATAAGTAGGGGTATTGTTTGGGGAGAAATCAATACTTAAATGATGTTACCAAAATTTTTGAGTTTTGACTTTTTTTCTTGTTTTGATATTCCTCAAATGATATTAGAGTTTTTGTTTATAATATCAAAATTCATCAAATGATAATTGCAATATATAGCCTAAGTCCCACTTACCAAATCTTGCTTGAGTTTTAAAGTTATAATTGTTTTGAGTTTCAAAATTTACGTGTTTGTGCACAGAGAGAAGCTGAAAAAACCAATGGAATACACTATTATTGCCAAAGTTGTGTTCTTAACCGTCATAGCCGGAATAGATTAACCCTTGTTGCCTTACAGTGATGAGAGGCAGAGACGTAAATTGGAGAATACTCACCAAGAACTTTTTCGAAGGAAATTTAATGCTTGTTTCGCACTTTTTAGTTTACTTTCTAATCTAATTTTGATGCAAAATAAGCTTTAAAGCTCTGAACGTAAAGTTACTCTGCCAACTTAACAGGTATTTTTCAACTCTTCAAATGAAAACCACTAGAATTTTCATACCAGCTTCCCACCTTCGCAATAAGTTTTGAAACCAAACTACTTCCACTTATTCACTCAAACTATCTATTAGAGGGTAGAAACTCTGCAGGAAAAGAACCCATGTTAATTTCTAATTATTGCATGCTACATCTTAAATGTTAATATTTTGTATTAGAAATTAAGCTTTTTTCTCTTCATCTTTTACAACAGCGCTATTGAATATATCCAAACGCTTCTAGGAAAGGGTTACTATCCAAGATATTCTTCCTCAACTTGGAAGTGTCCATTGATCCATCTTGATCATTCCTTGATTTTTGTGGAATGTTTCTCTCCCTCCGGAGTTATTGACTTTATCTTTTTCATTTGCTGAATTGGAAATATCTCAAAATCAAAGTTTAAAATGAATGCGATCAAACCAACAAAACTAAAAAACCGACTAAAGGTTATTGAAAATCGATGTTAAGCTACAGGAAAAGATTAAGAGACAATGGAAAATGTATCATCTTAATGTAACTTCATTAATCTACAAAATTGAAAAAGAATTATATTACTTTTTAGCACATTCAAAGACTTTTAGATTGGATATCCCTTCCACAGGGTTATAAAAGAGTGTTGAAAAGTAAATTTAGAAAATATATAAATGTTTAAGTATAGAGGAAACTGTTTCAAGTGATGTTATCCCAGATGATCAAACAAACTTCAATAAGAAATGTATATCTATTTCAAAAGATTTATTCAATTAATATGTACTTTGGAAAGGGATTGAACTTAGGGTGAGCGCTTGAGAAATCATGTTTTATCTCTCGATCAACAAATACGTTTTGAAAGGGATGTGGTTTAAGGTGAACGTTTGAAAAATATATTTTATTTCTGAATCAACAAAAACGTTTGGAAAAAAATAAATCCGTTAATACGGTTCAAGGGAAAATATTATTTTTTTTTATTTCGTATCAGTTGAAGATCTTAGATTTAGACATGATTGATTCTTTTGAACCCCACCCTTATAGATTCTTTTTCTCTTAGCTGGTGATTTGATATTCAATGCTGATTCCATACATAATTTCTGAAATGGGTCTGTGAAGAGCTAATTTTGTTGTAGCCATTAAAGTTTGGACTCTCCCTAATATATGTAGATTTACTAGTTCAGCTTCTGTTTACTCTGATAAGCGCTTTTTAATTGTTGAAATCTTATTAAAGTCATGCTCAAATTGCTCTAGGTTAATTACTTTAAAGATGTAAGCTTTTTCTTTGGATAAAACTTAAGATTTAATTCATAAGTGCAATTTTTGGAACACATACAAATATTTCTACATCTTTGTAACCTGACTACTTCAATCTCAATTTTTTTCTTTTCTCTCGACTTCATAAAATTATATATTTACTTTTACTAGCTCAAGACCGTCCTCCAACGTAGTTTTGTAGTGTTTCAAATATTTCTTCTGCAGAGGTAGTGATACTTAACATCAAATTTCTGTCTACATTTATTTTTTATCACGTTAAGCTGTTTTATTTTTTATTTATTTTTTTCCTTGCAATTTTTGTGAATTTGAGTTTTTTTTGATACCTTTTATTCCAATTTTGAAATTTTGAGACCTTCAAATTCCTATTCGAATTCAACTTCCGCCCATTCAAAGTTTTCTCTAAGTATGAAATTTTACAATTTTGCTCACTCAAAATCAAAGCTATGAATTTCAAATCAGTCTTACGAATCAAAATAAAATGAGGTGAATAACTCCAGAATGAAAAAAAACTATCCCAATTTTTGTTAGTCCTATGTGGTTTATGATAACATAATATTGAGTTTGTTGGAGTATATGAGAAATATCAAGATATCAAAAAATCGGAGAGTCTCTCGCTAAGCTAAACTTAGATTCATAGCAAATAATATCTGCTATTGAAACTATTTTTTAATTATACCAAGCACATTTTATATAGTACAGAAACGCTGATTAACTTATTAAAAAAAAACATCACTTATTACAATAAATACGTCAGAAAAACAAACACCATACGACATTTTTCTAAAACTAAAAACGTAGATCTTGTTTAATATTTTATTTTCTTCTTCATGTCAGTTCATATGTGCTGCTTAGTATCTTATCATATGTTAATGTCAAAAAAACATGTATTTTTATTTTAGGAATATGTAATAATATAACAGAGATTTGTATAATTGAAATCAATAAAAACTTCAAACTCTATTTTTTTTCTTTTTTAAGTTAGTTTAGGTTGATTTTAGATAAAGTTAAAGTCAATTTTATTGATATTTGACCTATTAAAAGTTCAGTTTTGACTATTCTAAAGTTGAGTTTGGAGTAAAGTTAAATTAAGCCAGATAACTATTGTTGAGATTAATAGGGAAGCTCTCCAATTTTTCTCAAACAAAACTCTGAGGTATACTAAATTATTCACACCACTAGGTGATAACCATTATTAATTGCGCTTCGTTACTTGGTATCCCCCATTCAGGAATGTTTGACATTTAGGGGTATCCTTGTTCAGAGTTTCTGAAATCTTCGAAATACGATACTTTGCTACGAAGTGTATAAAGAATACTCCAGTTTTTAAATAAAATTGGTTTTAGATCTAAGTGTATCCGTTCCTTTTACTTCTTGGGTCTGTCCAGGCTCTAGACGAGTATTTCTTGAGGCATTACACGGATTGATGTTTAGAAACACAGCATTTTATCCCAATGTTGACTTTTCTTTAAAAAAATATTAAAAGTATCCTAAAGCACAGAATTAAAGGTCACAGGTATTTTTTTAAGCTACTGGAGGTTTTCTAGTATAAAAATTTAGGGGATTATAGCAGGATTTAGCGATTTCGTATGTTCAGATGTGCAGATTTTCAACATTTGACTTTTCTGAGTGAAGTTTAGCCCAAAATACAATTAAATAGAGAAGAAAAGTCTTGAGTAATGGTTTTAGAAGTTAGGTATGGAAAATAATTAGGGTCTGACAAGAATTAGACCATCTATAGAGTTGTTCTTCATGATGTTACGTTTGAATGTATGTTTTTTTTAGAGATCTGTAAACTAAGTGAAAAGGATCCTTAAAATTAGCTTTTTTAGGGTTTAAAGTACTCATACCTATCCTATACCTTGACAAAACACATGGTTTGAAAGATTTTTTTAATGAAAAACATATTATGAATGATAATATTGTATTTTAGGAAGATTTTGTGACAAAAACTAAGAAATACTATATGCTTTATTTTCAGTAATCGTGTTTTTTTTATACTTTATATTGTTTTAATCCTGTAAATTTTTATGCGAGTAATTACTAAGCTCAGTTTTCAATATGTTTTGAGCTTTGTAGAAGAGTTGAAAACGTATTGTAGATTATCTGGTCATTATACTGCATTTTTGAAAAATCGTTGATAAAGTTTTCAGCGACCCGTAATAACCAAAAGCAGAAAACACTATTGTTTGCTACTAGGTTTAAATTGAATATAATACCTAACCTTGATAGTTTATAAAGGTGGTGTAACCTTTTTCTTCATTGTTTTCTGATCGATATAAAATGGATGTGTTATATTTTGGTGATATTTTGCGTTCTACATGAGTTCATTGTTTTCATATCCTATGAAAGATTATATAGCTTAGAAGATATGTAAAAGAGCTTTTTTAATAAACATCTAATTTTCAATGAAATTTGTTTTGAGTCGATCTAGAGGCATTTTACTGTCTGCAGTCATCATCCGTTCCGCTGTTGGTAAAGCACTATTTTTTATTGGTCTTAAATTTTCAAATTCAATTAGATCTAAAAAAATGTACTCTACAGAAGAAATACTTTTTGAACGATATAAAATAAGTCTTTTAATTTGTATTCCATTCTTGGATATGTTTATTATCTTGTCTTGACCTTGTAGGAGGGCTCTGCGAAAGTGACGGGAACAGTATATAATGATCATGCTACTAACAGGATCTATGTAATTCACTTAATTTTCCTATCGAAGTTGGGAATGATGGCATAGATAAAGTATAATTAATGCACTTTATTTCGAGGTACTGGAGTGGTTGTTACTGTGCTGCCATGGTATGCTTAAAAGTGACAAAGTCGGATCATATAAAAAAACTCAAAGTATCAAAATATAAAGAAAAGGACAATATGACCAAAAACTCAAATGATGCTTATATTATTATCAAAACTCGCTCAAAATGTCTGGCAAAAAACTAAAACCCGCTCAAAGTAAAATTAAAATCCTCAAGACTTGTGTGCTATATCATGATAATATCAAACGGCACCCCTAATTATAAGTGCTCTTTTTTTTTTAAATAATATAAACCTACTAGTAAAAATTGAAAAGTAAAGCATAGTTAGTATATTACAAAAAGCTTACGATAACTTATCTAAGCATAACTACACTTTTTCGTACAAAACCAAAACGTAGTCGGTGCTGAAAGTGATTATTGATGCATTGAAATTTATGATATATCTGATACTTCCTTGCACACAATGAAGATCTTCTAAGCAACGTATACACTAAAATAGTCAGCTATGCAGAGGTTGGATGGTGCATCTATGGTAGTAATAAAGGTAAACAAGAGGTAAGTGTGCTAAGGAACTGTTGTTTATTTAGGGGAAAAGCAGAGAGTACACGAGAAAAACAACTTGCTATACCTCTCTTTAGTTTTTACTATTTGAATAATCTATATTCCGAAATCTATTAGAATTCCATGAAAGAAAATAGGTGCAAGCTTAAAGAGTTTGCCCATAGAAAACCTCATTTACATGATGTAAAATGACCAAAGTGATCATTCAAAATGTTTAATTAGTATTGGGTATAATTTTTGTGCTAATTTGGTGTTCCTCCATGCCTTTCTGAAGAGAAAACCAAGTTAAATTCTTCTATGAAGAACTACCAACTAGTAATAATATCATGCCTCCGATTTACCCATAATTTTCAAGAAGAGTTGAAAATGTCACTGTACAGAAGTATGATAAAATAAAAGGTTTTTCTTCAATCTAACAAGCTCAAAATACTCATGCATTTTAATCTTTTCTACTGCTCCTGTCCTCACTATCTCAAGACAATGGTATTTAACCGTAGTAGGAATCCTTGTATGGTTTTTAAAACGCCTGAATACACTCACAGAGTATGTTTTTTGCTAAAAAACAGAATCTTCCTGAGAGAATTTGTTATCCTTATTAGGGTGTTATGAAAAATGGTCTGTATTAATATTACTTCTAGTTAATTTAAAACCAAGATAGTGTTCCATTATCCATTCTGTAGTTGTAGTTAAGTAGTAGAGCCAAAACTTTAGTTTTCGTATGCAACTGGTAGTTGAATAATGATGAAAGACTAACTTTGCACTTTCTGTATAGATCTTAATATAATGGTTATTACAAATTATTTTTGTTATCGTCTCTTAGATACATAGCCATCTTTGAAAGAGATGATGAGAAAAAGAATAATTGGTATATGTTATTGTTTCAAATAATATACCATCGTCTTGTGAAGGGAAGATCTAATACTTAAAGCTAAAGCCTTTGATTTTAAGCTATATATATTTATTTTTCGAGACCCACCTAGTATACTTCTACATATATCCAAGAACTTTGCCGCATTATAAGGGCTTTACTAACCTTTTTATATACCAGAAAAGTACTTATGCTCGTAACACTTCTTCGTAACATTTGGAAATAAAAGAATTTTAAAATAACATCTAAGGGATATAATTTTGTTTTGTTAGCTATCTTTTAGCGAGATTTGTCATAATAGCATACTTTAAGTTTCTGAAAAAACACAGATTCTCCCTCACTATTTTCCTGTTTTGGCAGGTTGAGTTCACGTTAGCCCAGGTAAAAAATTTAACATGACAACAAATTATATCTATTGATTTCAAACTTATACATAATCGAATTATTAGTATAAAAGAATTGTTCTAAAGTTTTATAGCAGTTGGCTAATTCGGACATTACAACCTTATGAAATATATAACATTAGTGTGAAATTGGAATTGTCATGAAAATCATCTTCAAAGAAGTAACACTTTTGGAGAGGCAGTAATATGATGAGAAACCTAGTCATTAAAGCTTTTAACACGACTATAAAACCCGAATAGAGTCCAAAGTCACTATCCTAGATTTGTCTCGTACTTGTACTTTCTTCAAACTCTTCGCTGTATGAGATAAAGTCAAACTAAATTATTTAATATAGTAACTAAATGAAGAGCTCATGTAAATATTTTTATCTGTTAATTATACAAAAAATGCTTACTTTAACTCAATGAGAGCATATTTGAATACTTTTGTTTAATACATTTGAAGAGCCAGATCTTCAAATTGTATGCAATATGCCATTACCACACATTTCAAATGGCCCAAGCTCAACAAAGAAATCAAGAAGCAACAATTTATATAGGAAATCTTGCCGAAGAATGCGACGATGAAATCCTCTGGGAGATTTTTGTACAATGTGGACCAGTTGCAAATGTCTCCGTCCCCAGAGATCGAGTAACTAGAAGGCATAATGGATATGGCTTTGTGGAGTACCGCTTGGCTCGAGATGCCGAATATGCTATGCGAGTACTTAATTTATGCCCAATATTTGGAAAACCAATAAAAATAAATAAAAGTTCACTCAGTACTTCAACAGGTATTTTTTATCTCTCTTTTATGGATAGATGTTGCGAATGGAGGGTTTACATTGGGAACTTTCGTCGATCAACGTACTGAAGATGTAGGAGCACACTTGTTTATTGGAAATTTACACAGTAGTGTTGACTCAAAAATACTATACGACGCGTTTTCAAGATTTGGTCATATTATATCAGAGCCTTCTATTGTTCTAAATGAGAATAATCAAGGATTAGCTCATGGATTTTTATCCTATGATAACTTTGAAAGTGCAGATAAGGCGATCGAGTGCATGAACGGAGAAATGTTTATGAATAATCCGATAAGTGTAGAATATAAGCTAAGAAAGGATGGAAATGGAAGACATGGATCGGATGCAGAGAGACTTCTAGCTAGAGAAAAAGGACATTTGGCAGGATCTGTTGCTCCTAAACTAAACACGATGTTCTATGAAGAAGAAGAAGAAGAAGTTAAACCAACCCTGACAACTGGAAGAACTGAGATCAAAGCACCACTTCCTCCTCCATCTAAACCTCTACCACCTCCGCCTGTTGATCAGATTCCTAATCCCCCTAATGTCCCACCGCCACCACCGAAAGAAAACTAAACAGAGTACTTTATCCGTGTAACACCTTTTTTGGACTTGATCCCTGTTATTTGAAGCGACTTTAGAGAATCTAAATGTTTTAGATGTGTTCCACCACATAATCTTCCTCGAGTTGAACCTAGAAAACCAGCTAGAAAGAGTATTCTGCGCAAGCTTTGATCGTTGATAAGTTGTATCTTCTCTTCCTCTGAGTGTTTATCGAAGCTTTTAAAGTTTTTTTGCACTTTGTTGAGGTCAATGAAACCCGTTTTCAGGAGTGGATCTTTTTCTGGAATGTAAAAAAACTGTGGATCCAAATGTTCCGAGTTGAAAACCTTTTCCTTTGCAAGTGTGAGTTTCTGGATTATAGTTTGAGCTTGTGAGTTATCAATTTTTCCTTTGTATTCAACAACTGCTTGATTTGGATAATGATTTGCTTTCCAAGGTTCAAGATGCTCAATTTCTTCAACCAATGAAAGAAGAACATGTATTAGATGTCCACCAGTGTGTAATTTTGTATTTTCTTTTCTCTTTGTTTGATCCACTTTGAGAACCACTTCTTTGCCTTTTAGAAAAACTTCATTTTCCTGAAAGTAGCCAATATGCTTAATAACTCCACCTTTTTTAATTACTTGAATCACATCAAAGTCTTTCTCTAGAAAATATATTTTTCCAACATCACTTGGTTGTCCTCCACCTTTAGGATAGAACACTGTTTCTTCCAAAATAATAGCGTAAAGCTGTTTTTCTTTAAAATAATCTAATTTAAGTGATGTAATTTCATCTGAAGAAATTGAATGTATATCATTAATGATGGTTTTCACTGTGTATAATTCACTGTCTAAGAAATAGAGAAGCTTTGTGTTCTTCATTCTTTGAGATTTCTCTATTTCTGCCACGTCATTACCACAATGCACTAGTCCACGTGGCATTTCATTTATTAGTAAACTGGGCAGTTCAAGAAGAGAAAGAATTCCTGTATAGAGAATGAGAAGAATCTTCAATTTCTTTGAAAAGAAAAAAGTTAGGAATTATGAAACATATAAACTATCAAACTTAGATCTTGTTGATTATTTTCACTGGAAATCTGATGACCACAAACTTGAAATAACACAAGGAACTTCTCTGCGGGGTTCACACTACATTGGACACTTTGGCTTTTTTCAGATCGTCACAGAACAACACTCCATTACTGAAGTGATAATTAACATGGATATTCCAAACATAGAGAAAATAATATTTAGAGTTTAGCAAAAAACCTTTCAGGTTTCAAAAACATAACGAAAATTTCCTTTAGGATGACAGAGAATCTTTGGTGCATACCAGAAATTCTTGAGCAAATCTCAAAAAGTTCTAGAAAAAAACTTAAAAAGGTGGAATTTCCAAGTAATATATTATACAGTTTAGATGGAGGAGGTTTAGAACTGCTCTTCAATTGTTTGCTTTATGTAAATACTTCTGATATTCTTACTATGAACAACGACTATATCCCAACAGAAGCGAATCGTCTGTTTAGTGGCAAAAGAATTTTATACTTGCGTGAAAAAGGAGTTTGTCTTGATATTCCTTCAACCATGCTAGATATTTGTCTTAGGAGATATACCTCTATGGAAGCGCTTATGTACCTGAATAGAGTCTTCATTCAAGGCTCAGAACATGTTGCATTAATTTGCAAAACTTTATTTTCAACTAGAAAAAGTAAAGCAAAGAGCAAATTGAAACAAATTACAATGGGTATTACATTCTTCTCAGAGATACTGATGAATCCTGTAGTAAAAGCAATCTTTGGCATGCTATTTTCTGTAAACTCCTTGGAGAAATTTGAACTTGAGTTTAATTTAATTTTTTTGAACGGGGAAAAGATGGTAAAATATGTAGCACAACATACAGTAGCATTGCTACAAAGTGGTGTTGAAGGTATCTTATCTTTTCAACCTGTAGAAATAAGTATTAGAGACAGTCCTTTTGATAAAATGAAGAAAAATATACAGTTCTTAGGCCCGGATTGGAATTGCAACAGACAGCCCTATGGAAAAACAATTATAGAAAGAAGAAAAAAAATATTTTAAAATTATATAAAGGATGACATTAACTCTTTATTTATATTTTCATATTTGATCTTTCTTTTCATCATAGAAATAGAATTAGAAACGTTTTGTATTCTTAGAAATTTCTTAGAAACCTCTATTGGATGCAATATGACATTACTAAACTTTGAGTTGTACAAGTTTTTTCTAAGAAAACTCAAGGAAGCCAAAATCAAAATTAGAGAAGCTATTTCTTACAGTTTTTCATTAAAGATCGTTATCAAAAATCATTCAAAAGGAGCTCAAAAGGGGTTTTTCCAGTATTGTTTCCCAAATGTCAGCCCCAATATATTTTCTAGATACATACTTGTACGAAACTAAAGCAAGAGTACAACAATCAAAGCCTCTCTTGGTTGAAGACTTAACAGAATATAAAATAAAAATATCCTCTGAGCAGCAACCCCATTTATTTCATTCTCTCATATTGGATGAAACAATATTTCATCCTCAAGGTGGTGGACAACCAAGCGATGCAGGAATAATAAAATCTTCAACAAATAACTTTAACCTACTAAAATCTATAAAAGATGGAAAAAATATCTTACACATAGTTTCTTCTCAAAATAAAATTGAGTTAAATCCAGATGAAGAAGTTAATTTGATAGTTGACAGTGATAAAAGACTAATTAATGCAAGTCCTCATTCTGCTGGTCACTTTATAGATGTGTTTCAAGCACAAGTTGAAGAACTTAAACATTTGACTCCATATAAAGGTTCTCATTTTCCTGGTTTATCCTATGTTGAATATAAAGGAAAAATTGATAATTCTAAAAAAGATGAGTTGAAACAAAAACTTCAGAACAAAGTAGATGAGTATTTTGGAAAAGAAGATTATGATGAAACAAAAGTTTTTTTTGTTCCGAAAGAAGACGAACGGATTCAAGGATTTGAAATTAGTTTAAAAGATATCGAAGTGGATTTTAAGGAGATAGGAAAATATGACAGTGATAAACAAAAAGATATTATTATGGATGAGAACTTGAGAAGAATTGTGTTTATTGGTGGCAAAGCAAGTTATCAAAAAGGATGTCTTTGTGGAGGAACACATGTAAGAAATCCAGAGGTATTAAAAGGATTAAAAATTGAAAAGATTCAAACGAAAAAAGGTGTAACTAAGATCACATATACCGTTTAATACCTGTACACTGAACTTTTAGTGTACATATTTGACAAGGTATTATTTACCTCAGTAGGAAAATTAAACGATTTTAGTAGCAATTTAGTTAATAAACCAATAATAGTTCCCTTTTAATCATCATAAGCCTATATTTCTTCTTTTTCCAGAGGTTTATACATAGATTACCTAGATATTGTACTTTATTTTGTATTCTCAAATGAAAAGTTGTTTAGACTTTGTATAGCTCTAGCAAATAGTTTCTATTTGTAGTGTGTGGATGATTAAGCTTAAGGTGAATTATGTATTGAATTACACATTCATTCATCGATTAGCCCATTTTAACTTTTAACATTTTCCTAGAGATGCAACCAATTGCTTTTACCGAGATGAGCCACTTTGGTTATTTTCTTGTATAAGAATTTAAAAAATATTAAAGCATGAAATAAATCTTAATTCTACTCTTATATTCAAGAATTAAGTACATTTGCTAGTTCCGAGCTAATTGTAAAGTTACCAACTCTAACTTGGAAACTAGAAATACTCTAGTTTGAATATTGAAATATTAGAAAAAACAGCACCTTCCCTAATTTGCAATGATCCAATTTATAGTTTATTAAAAATATCCTCTTCCTATTAAGTACCTTTATATCAGAGTCAACGAGGCTCTATCTTGCCTCAAGATAAGCATTTCTCATATACATTGCTTCAAGCTATTGCTTCTTAGATTATATTGTGGCATCTAAAAACCTGTCTCTTTCAGTTGTGGTGTTATTCTATATATTGCGTTTACTTGGTTTTTATCAACATAGACTCTTATCTTAAATATAAATCTAGGAGAGTATGAAATATCATTGATTCCCTTTAAACAACAGGAAGTCAAATCTTCTCGACATACTTAGCCTTTGTCCCCTTAATAAGCCTTTCTGAATCAAGGTTTTATCTAAATCTATTTAAACTTTAGTCTAAAAAGATGATAAATCAATCAAGAGACTGTCTTCCAGGGCCATTAGTAAAGAAACTGTGGTAAATATATACAATAGAATTTCCATCTTAAGAGCATCGTATCTTAGAGCTTAATATTTTCTTTTAAATAAATATCATACTGTTCTCTGAGCTTCTAATCAGTATTAGAAGTTCGTAACGCCCTATGTTGGGAAAAAGGGTGAGCTACATAGGGCAACACATGTATTCCTTGAAGTTCAATGAAATTTACAATACTGATAATCTCTTGGTGTTGCTTTATGTTATAAAAGAGTCTTCATTAAGGATTCCTGATAGGGATTAGTTAAAGGTATGGTATTTTTTTTGAAGGTTCAAGTTATTGTTGAATATAATATTGAATATGAGATGCTACCAGTAATAGACATGTTTGAATGGAATGTGCGAGTTATGATCCAAAATGGAAATCCACAACTTCACCATGTTCATGTTAAAACTTTGCTTTCATAATTTTCACAAGCATGTTTATCATATCAGGAATGTCTGCGTATATTAAATAGTCAGCAGGAATAAATACTACTATCTGCAATCTTCCCTCATTAACAAAAAAACTTAATTTGTTCATAAGCAGTTTATATTAAAAGTGCCTTAATGGTATATTCAATTTATTTTGCCAAGTCTCGTTCCGCGTGGTGTGGTTCATGCATGATAAAGTTTTCAGTACGTTAGAGTTATTTTTCTTGAAATCTACTCTAGAGACATAGAAGTATCAAGATCGGTTAAGACTACCATACATAACAACCACATTGTACCTTATCTGAGTCATCCGCTTGTTGAAACTAATTGATACAGATATCAAGAGTGTTATTGCGTATTTTGCTGCGAATTGTTCATAAAGCGAGTTTCTGTTAAGCTCAATTCTCCTTGCTTTTTCATTTGAGCAAATTGGTATCTTTGAGATTAAATCACCTTTCACACCTCTTTTTTCTTCAATTATTTCCATCAATGCTATTTTCTTAATAACTGCGAATGATCTATAGAATATCTCAAATGTAGTGACAATATGGAGAGTACTACTTTGTTCCCGATACACGATGATCCATCGAATAGAATCTTTTGACTCTGGAGTCAGATACTCCTGAATCTCATTGATCGGATTCTTAATTTCCCAATTTTTTTTTGAAAAAAACAAACCAACAAATCTGAAATTAAAAACCAACGAAAAGAATGAATAAAGAAAACAAATTTGGATAAGAAAGTTGCAGCTAAATTGAATAAAAGAAAACAAGTTTGAAAAAAACGCTTGTACCTAGATTAGAATAAGAACCCACTTAATTTTTAAATTTTAATTTTAACAAATATCTAAATCTTCTGAATTTCAGTTTTCAAAATTATTTGTCTTAAACTTTTAATTATTTCAGTTCATATGTTTAGTTATTAACTTCTACACATATTTTCAAGTTTCTGTATTCAAGCTATGGAAAAAGATTTAAATCCATCCTCATCTTCATCGAGGGCTGAGTCATGGGGGCCATTTTTAAAGACGCGGGGAGCATGAAAGGCTCCCCCGCTACGCTAGGGTTAGGTAACTTCAGATTTTATTGTTTCTTAACTTTTAATATTTATTTGATATCTTCTAGTACACTTCACATTGTCCCAATCGCCCTCTCTTTTTTGTCTATGGGAAATCGCCATTCTGTGCCTCCATTATTCAGACGAAGTATGGGAAATCACGATTCTGCGCCTCGATTATTCAGACGAAGTATGGTGAAAAAAAATTGGAATAGATCTGACCAATGAGATCGCGAGGAGTATCTGACTCCGGAGTCAAATAGTCCGAGCCCATGATCCATGGTTAGGTAATTGAATATTCGGAAATGTTATGCTTGCATTTCGATGGAATAGTAGAATCAATAATATGTGACTAGACCTCTAGATTTGCAACGCATTGCTTGCTATCGAGCCTCTCTCTGGTGACATTTGTGCGGGGTGGTAATATTCATTTTGCTATTTCCAGTATGAATATTGCAAACAAAGAAAAATATAGGTTTGAGTATGAAGTGGAGAAGAAGGCGCCTTTATCCACTTTACCTGACTAATTTTTATCTTTGACTTCCTCTCCTGGGTTAGTAACCCCTGAGTTTACGTAATTTTTGCAGATAGAGTTTGTCAGATTTCTTCTGCATGGTTGTTGAAACGGTGACCAGCTTGTATGATGGATCCAGTTTTTTAAATGGTATAGGCAAATATTGATAAGCACGTTATATGTTAAGTGTTGATCTAGAGATATGAAACTGAGCCAAAATATCTTCTTAGATTTTGAATTGACACTTTGATGTCATGCTAACGCCATTTATGGACCAAGAGATATAGTATTCTTGTGATTCTTTCCAGCTTATAGTTCTTTTGGTGTAGAAATATTTTTTCGCTGGACAAAAAAAAATGTGGGTGTTTAAAATAGAATGCTATGTTTAAAATGGATTTCAATGATGATTGGTTTGCTTGTTATTATGCATATTATATTCCATTAGTACAATAATCACTAACATCATGTCTTGTTCGTGGTACTGGATTGTGCTATGAAGGTTCAACTCACAAACAAAATGTTTCTGTAATAAGGCCTTATTTTACCTTTTTGCTAATAAGTGAATTATAAGATTATATATTATTGTTCATTTTTTTCAAATAAACTGTTGAATGAAGATAATTATGTTTCTATGTTATTAAAAATATACCATACTCCAAATTAGATGTTTCTTGTAGCTTGAAAACCCTTGTAACTTTAGTATATATATATATAATTTCATTTGCAGGAAATTGTAGTGGTAGTAAATTAAGAGAACTTGTAGAAATTAAAGAGATAAAATAATTAGCTGTAATGAAAATTGAAAAATGGTTCTAATATGAAGCTCTACAAGAAAAGGAGCTCTTCTAAGAATGTCAAACTCGTTCTAACCAATTGGGTTAGTTCTTTTCTCTCACTAAAATACCCGTAGATAAACCCTAGATGACATTGGATATTCATTGGATGAGTCCTATATTCTCTAAGTAAGAGTTGCTTATGTAACAAAACCGGCAATGATGAATATATCACACAATGAGATGTTCCTTGCATTAAGGCCGAGCTCTTTTTGGCACAAAGATAACTATGGTATATATTTCAATATAGTTTAAATATACCACACAATTTTTCTGTAACAGTTGTGAAGGTTTATTCCATTGTAATAATTATTCTAGTACCAAGAATTTCCTGTTTAGAAATGATTCAAGAATTTTTAGGGATGATATATATATATACATAACTGATACTTTCATTGCTGATAACTTCAGTTTATGAGTAACAGATATACTTTTTTAGTAATTTTGCGAAACCTTCATAAGGTTACAATTATTTATATGTCCATCATCGGTCTTAGATTGAATAAAGTATGCTTATTTCTTAAAACATATCCAGTAAATCCGGAGAAAACCAGGCTATTGCTAACATTCCTCCTGAAACGTAAACCAGAGTTTATTGGAGTTCAATTCCATTGATGAATGTTGGTGTTGTTGTTAAAATATATTAATTTAAAACTTCCTGGAAGGGGCATCATTTTTTCCACAGTTTCCAATTTAGTTTACTTGGAATTATTCTCAAGTATAATAATATTCTCCTCTATGGTGACTTCTAGGTGGTTGTTTCGGACCAGTTAATACTAGTGCTGTTCCCTCTTGCTTCGGTAGTAACGCATCGCAGATACATATCATTCTCGATATTTGAAGGTAAAAGTAAGGTATAGCCCAGAGATCTGCATGGGATAACTCTTTCTTCGCTTTTAAACTTTGCAAACTGATATAATATATGAGCTCGTTTAGAGACTTTTCGCTTCTATCTTTAAAGAGTTGAAATTTAACAGGAGGGTGTTTAAGTTTTTAGCTATGTATTTTTTATTCTTTAAATTGGCTACTATCGAATTTCGCGCAATTCATTATGGACAAGAGTTCTCTTCATCTTCATAAGTTTCTGTTTCTTAACAACTTTAAGAAAATTTGAATGTAAATTAAGCAAGATAGACTTGGTGATAGAATTCTTAAGAATCTGAAGAAAAATCAATTTATGCAATACATAAAACACTGGGCCCTTAAATTTCTTCTTATCTGTGGATTTTGATATATAATGCTGCTTGTTGTAAGCTCGACCTGCGTTAAATTACAGCTTGATAGCTGAATTATATTTAAACCTGATGTTCTAAGTGAAGATCCGATCATATTTTATTGGAGTTATATTATTAAAGGCATAGATATGTGTCGAGCAATAGGGATCCTGGTTTCTATGTCTCTAGTTAGCTTTATTCTGCAACTCGTGTTTCATTTATCGCTCAAGTTACTCGCTAACAAGGTTATGGGGAATAGTAACTTTTTACTCTTTGAGTCATAGTTAAGGTAACTTGTATTCATTGTCTCTTAAATTAGTATTTCCTGTTGTTTAAATCAAATATCTTTTATGGTCTCTGAATAGGTGTGTTGTATCTCTCATTGATATAGCTTTGATAAGTTTCATGCCCTTAGTCTTAGACAAAATTTGGCTTCTGTAGAAGAGAGGAAGTAAGTACAGTATGGATAACTATAGTTACAGGAATTGAAAATATAACCAGTAATATATATATAAGATAACATGAACACAAACAGCATAAGTAACAACCTACAGTAACTCTAATGATACTAAGCTAATTAAGCTCCTCATATAGTATGAGTTGATAGTAGCATTTCGAGTCGCTGAATAAAAGGTTTTTCTTCTTGATAATCATAAACCTATTATCCATGTAATTTCCTTTTTTTATGAATATAATAAAGACAAAACATCATGTTGTATTTGAATATTCAAATTTCGTAGAATCTCTGATAAAAAGATAGTGTTACGGATGCAAACATGTAAACTAGAAATATCTCCAATGCACAAGTACAGCAATTTATAGCATAACTA
Organism: Labyrinthula sp. Ha; assembly: GCA_015227615.1. NCBI lineage: Eukaryota > Bigyra > Labyrinthulida > Labyrinthulaceae > Labyrinthula > Labyrinthula sp. Ha. The sequence goes on along the minus strand of JAALGZ010000044.1, from coordinate 97,069 downwards.
CCCATAACTAATATATCAAATCCATGTTTTTGACGAAGAAGCCGTCAAACAGGCTTATGTGTTTCCTTTATTGAATAACTGCGTGGTAAGTCATTAGATTTTGTTTACCCCATCTGCATTTCCGAGGATCTCAGGATGAGTAGAGATACATTTATTGTTTGAAAGATATTCTTATTGCCTTTTACCAATTAGTCTGTTGGGCGCTTAGTGGTAACATAGAAACTAAGAACTCTTAGGGTTAATAGAGAAACTGTCGTGTAGAGATGGTGCTTTCTTCCTTTGGTGTTCTAAGTAGCTCTAATGTATTGTCGATTTAAAATACCTCGAAATTTTTGGTCATTGTTCACAGCTTGAGAAATTGCTCAGCGATCTTGGTGTTTAAGGCTAAGGCTTCTTTTCCAGATGGCTTGTTATCTAGGAATAATATTTAGTTCAAAACAGATCCCTTTCTGTTTGGCAGAACCCAATGGTAGAATACCAAAATCGCGCATGTTGGAAGCTGGTTTGCCATGGAGAATTAACCCGCGTATTCTAAAAAGCAGCCTAAAGCTTTGTTGGGGTGTCCAAAATTTTTCTTTTTTTTTCTTGTGCTGTGTTCTCCTTATTATTCTTGGTTATATTAGAAAAAATCCCCAGAATTAGACTTGAAGCCAATTCTACCAACCATCTAAGTTCCAGATAAGCTAAGTCAGGCTTTAGAGGAGAAGCTACTATAATAAACTCGTTAGAAGATGTTGCGAGGCTATTAAATTTGATAATTATGTTTTTGTGGTTAACAATTTTGCATAGTCAGAAGAATAACACAATGTCTTCTTATTGTACTTTCTCAGCTCCTGCCTTACTGTCCATTTAAAATTAATTACTATCATATTTATTTTGTTTATCGAAACAGGAATGATTTCCTTCCTGAAGCGATAGCCCTTTTCGTAAAAAAATGTGCTATTCAGGTACTTAACATGGTCAATCTTTTGGCTTTTTTTTGTTTAATAGAGAGAGAAAAACAGGTACCTTTTAAAAAGATACCATAACAAGGGGCAAACCATACCACGAGGGAATAAAAAAATTAGGTAAGAGTTTAGAACAAGATATTCTTGTCCTGGTACAACCATATTCGGCCACTTGGAGTATTTTCTGAGTCAAGGCTATACTGAATTTCTAACAATATGAAATAATGTAATCTTCAAACTCCTGTAGGTGTGGATTTAAAAAAATTATATCCGAACCATGTTTCCATCTCAGCGGTAAAGCTTTCTTATAGAGTTCCAACTTAAGAAATGAGTTAATCTTGACATCCAACCATTTGGTTGCAAATAGTCGGCGATAATACAGGGAAGAGTTAAGGATCATCATAATCACTGAACCACCCTCTGGAGTCTTACACCTTGGACAATAATTCATATATTCCTTTGTGCCTGGTACAAGTTCTGTCACATCACATTGTATTAAATAATTCAAATTAGAATAAGTGTAAAACAATACAGAGATTAGGTAACAGTGCTGAATATATGAATAGAAAAAAGGAAACTTAAGTTAGAACACAACAGGAACAAGAAAAAATGCAACTTTATGTGACTAGCACTCCTGGCTTTTGTTATGTTTTCTCTGTCAACTGGTTATAAATCTCGTATGCAGTGTACTTCTACAGATAAGATTCTAATACAAACCAAAGGTAATCTAAGAATTTATCATTCTTCTTCATTTATAACTGCACACTCTGTGAGGTGACTTCCTTTTTTTTTCATGGTGCTATTTGCAGCATGAATTAGTTTAAGAGAACTTATTTTAATGTAACCCAGTGATAATTTAGAATTGATATATCTCAGCAAGTAATAGCAAAACATATAATCTGCCCAACTTATCGTTTTGCTTTGACTACAACGAACCAGTTACTTTTATACATTATACGAGTTTTTTTATGAGAACTTTGTAAAATACCGATATTAATATAAGATATTGAGAGTAATAAACTTAAGAATACAGTAATTCTATAAAACTAAATAAGGAAAGTAAACTTAAATATTTGTATTAATATTTAATTGGACGAAATATATATCAATACCGAATTTTTTTTTGTAACAGTTTTCTTTTACGAGATTATGCTGTTAAAACAAGAATTTGTACTGACGCTATCTAACCATAGTTAAATTCATTCTAAGTAATTAACACAATACTGGTACTAAAACGGTATTGAATATAATATAATTTATCAAAAAATTATGCATATAATATTGGAATGGAATATGACTACTGGTAGAAAATATAAAATAGAAAGGATAATGTATTGCACTGATAATAACGTATATTACAGGTATAGAACAATAGAGTAACTTTAACATTAAAAAACCAGCATACAAAAAAAAACTAAAAAACAATGCCAGAAACAGTTTATTTTGACGAATACTTTCAAACTTCTCCTAATTTAGAAGATAAAGTTGTTGCAATAACAGGAACAAGTTCAGGTTGTGGTTTTGAAGCAGCAAAGTTTTGTGTTAAGAAAAATGTAAAGGTTCTCTTTTTGTTGAACAGAGAGTCATCCGTACTTAGAGAAGCAATTGGTGAACTAAAAGAAGAAGAGAGTTCTACAAGAATTGTTTCTGTAAATTGTGACCTTTCTTCGTTTAAAAGTGTTCAAGAAGCAGCAAAAGAAGTAAATGATTACTTGAGAGAAAGTAATGACAGTTTAGATGTACTCATGAATAACGCCGGGGTTTGTTTCCTTACAAACCAGCTTACTGAAGATGGATTTGATATTACAATGCAAGTTAACTTTTTGTCGCATGCTTTGCTTACAAATCTTCTTTTGAATAGCTTACTTGAATCACCTTCTGCAAGAATTGTGTTTCAATCTTCAGTTACAAGATTTACTACAAAATTTAAAAAGAATGGATTAAAGAATTGTAAAAAGCTAACTAAAGAACAAAAGGAAGAGTTAATTGGAACAAATTCTTCAAAAGATATTGCTGATAGATATGGAAATAGTAAAATTTGTACAGCAATATTTTGTCTTGAACTTGGAAGAAGATTTCCCTCTTTAACTTGTTGTGTAGCAGATCCAGGAGTTTCAGCAACAAAAATAACGAAATCAGCAGAAAAAAATAATGCTCCAAATTCTATTTCAAGATTTTTTGATGAACTTTCAACAAGTATATTTTTTCCACCAGTTATGCAATCTGCTGCTGATGGTTGTTTAACTTTAGTTGAAGCATCTTTTGGTGAAAATATTAAATCAGGAGATTTTATTGCACCTAATTATGTTGCATTTGGAAAACCAAAAATTTTTTCAAATTATGGAAAACAAAAACCTGGATTTATGAAAACTGTTTGGAATATATTGGAAAGAGCAATTAGAAATGAAGGAGATTGGAAAGAATGTTTAAAGACTTGTGAAGAAGAATTAAAAATTAGTTTCTAGAAATAATAATTGATAAATTTATTATTTAACCATATTTTTTATTTTTTTGTAGTTTTCTGGAATAATTTTTTCTTCATGAAAAGAACAAAGTTTTTCAGATTTACAAACAAATGGAAACAAAATTCTAAGAAAATGTTTTGAAAGTGGTGTAGTATCAATAATATTCAGTTTATTTTCAAGAACTCCTTTTCTTGAAACCAAATCTATCAAAAGTTTTTCAACTGGATTTGCTGATCCAAAAACTTCAAGTACTAAATTTTCTATTGTCAAAGAAGTTGAGTTAAATAGTTTATCTAAAACTGAAGATACTGATCTAATAGATAAAGATTTAAATAAGTGAAAAACTAAAGTTAGATTTTTCATATAAAGAAAAGAATTATTTAAACCTTTTGCAAGAATAATTGATTCTTTTGATATTCTTAACTTTATATTTTGTTCAAAAGGAATATTTATGCTTGATTCCTTTATTAAACAAAGTACATCATTATTTTTTTTCAACTTAAAAGAACTAGGGAAAAAAATTTTTGGATCTGAAAAATAAAAATTAAATTCATCCAAAAGTTTTGTATTTAAATACCAAATAGTTTTTAAAAGTGGAGCACTATAAAAATAATTTTTGTTTTGAATAAGTTGATAATCTACAAAGAAAACACTAATTTCAGAATATTTTGAGCGAATTGAATATATTTCTTCAAATAAATGCTTGAAATCTACTTCAGAATCAAAAACACAACTTTCAAAACTCAAATAAATCTTAGCAGAGTTTTGAATAGTTTCCAAAAAAGTCAAAACTGTATTTGAAAAAAATGGAAAAGGTGTTAAACAAAAATCAAGTTGTAACCTTTTTATGTTTGTTCTTTTTACTGAGAAATACTTTCTTACTTCATCTGCGTTTTCTTTAATATATTCTTGAGAAAGTTTATTCTTATCAAAGCAGTGTTTTGATAATAAAACACCACCAAATTTTTTTTGAACAACTTTATTCAAGAAAGAATTTCCTCCCATAAAATTTATTCTATATTCTGATACATCATTTGCAGAAAAAGAATCTTTTTTCATATAAAAATTTGTTTCTTTCATATCTCCTGAAACAATATAGCTTCTGAATAATTTGTGTAATTTAAGGATTAAGTAAACATTTTTTTATGTAAGAAATTAAATATCACTTATAATTTAAATACTTGTTTTTTAGTAAAACCTTTTTCACCTAAAATTCCTTTTAATTCTGTTGAAAATAGTTTTCTAAAAGCAGAAATTCCACCAACTGTATTAACAAAAGAACGAGTTCCAACTAAAAATAAAACACCATCATTTTTATCCACTTCATATTTTTTTAAGTGTTCTAAAAGTCCTTTATCCAAAGAAGTTGAACTAAATCTACCCTTTTCAAACTCTAAATTATTTTTTCCAGTTGGTTTTGAAACTATAAAATGAATATGAAATTGATCTGGATATTTTTCTTTTAAATTGTTTAACTCTTCTAAACATAAAATATCTTCTTCATTTCTATTTTGATATATCAAAAATATTTTTGTTTTATCGGCCTCATCGGAAAAAACAAATCTAATCAACTGCAACAAAGGCGCTAACCCACTTCCACAACAAACTAAACATAAATATTTCCATCTATTTAAAAAATATCTTTTCCCTTCAAATAATTTTGCTGGTTTCATTAAAATATCAATTTTAGTTCCTTCTTTTGCATTACATAAAAAAGTTCCCATACAATTTTTCTTTTCTGGATATGATTTTATCATAAACTCAACTTTTTCTGTATTTGGTAAGATTACTGGATCATAAGCACGAATTTTTTTCATTTCTGAACTATAAATCATTGCACATGAAGGAATTCCTTTATTCAAAAACAGGTTCTTTTGTTCTGTAGGTATTTTGCAAGTTATTTTATGGACATTGTGAGTGAGTTGTTCATTAGACTGAATTTCAAAAGGATATAAACGAAGTGCATCGGAAAGTGTTGTTCCATCAATACCAATATGACTTGAATTACTAAAGGTTGAACCTATAGATTGTATGATTCTAACCACTGGAAGAAAATGTTCAAGCACCATTCTCTTTTAGTTTCTCCGAGATTCTGCTTATTAGCTATGTCTCTTCCAGTAACATATTTTGGGAAAATTCTTATTTTGTGTCATCTGGTCCATGCTCTGTGAAGAGAATAACCCAGCAGTGATGTTTCTTAGTAATGGCTGTGTCGAAAACCCTTTGTTTAAAAATTGTTTTTATAAATATTCTGTAAATGTTTCCTAAGCTGTTATTTGGCTCAACCTATGCATATAGAATTAACTTTTGGGTCTCTTAATATGTTGTAGTGTTGGCCGTAAGAAATGTCTTTGCTGATATTATAAAGTAATTTTCTTTTTCATTAGCATGGCACCAAAATATTTGCATTTATTTAAATATTTGATGCGGTTTTAAAGTGATTAACGATTAAGTTATTTCAAGTTTAACGGTTATATTACAATAAACGTTAATATCTCAAATATATGGCAGATATAAATAGACTTGGAACACATAACGCACATTTCCGGATATGTCAGTAGAGGACTTGTCAGTGGGAAGAAAATGGTTATTGAAGTGACTTCTCCTTAATAAGTAGAATATAAACTTGACTGAAACTTATTCATGAAATTAATAAATCGGTTGCTTGGGTTCCCTATGGCATGATCTCTTCAACATATGCCAAGGGTGTCTAAAATTTAAGGCTTCTATATGAGGCTTACCTTTTGACTACGTTTATGTACCCTTGTAGTCTCCTGGGTCTGTATCAAGGTACATACTCCTTAAATGCATCCACGAGGCGAAATTTGGAATTAATCAGTAATACACAACCACTATCGAGTGCTTACATATAAAACTTTACCAAAGTCAAGTTGTTTTTCTCCATATATATTTTACTGACTGCGTCATATGTTCAAATCAAAATACCTGTTACTAGTATATTTGTTCCGAATATTACGGGACAAAGGTAATAAACATCTATTGCTAAGGTACTATTTGAGGAAAATATGTAGAGCTTCTCAGAAACATTTCTTCAAACATTTTTTAGCTAGAAATAGATCAGGACCTTAAGAATAAGGAGATAAATTACCCATTTGGAGAAAGTGATCACTCTCATGGTCTGTGTTTAGTGAGCTAAGGTTATAGGAAGTTTTTTGACCCCACAACATAGCATAAAACATAAGTAAGATTCTTAGGCCATTTCTTGTTTAAATAAAATTTACATCAAATTTTTGCATCAGTGCAATCAATGTAGTCACCAATATGGGCTGGGATAGTTCTATACACTTATCGAAGGCATAAAAATTTATTTTTTCTGATTAATCTGAATCTTTTATTGGGCTATCACATCTAGACTAATAACATCATAAAGTTCTAGTATTCATCTAAAATATTTTCTTCGAGTTCATATACAACCAAAAGGAGCAATTAATCTACGGTTCCTCAAATGGATCGGTATCATCTCGGTAGCCTTGGAAACTTCTTCATTAGCTCATTTTGAGATGATAGAGCCGACTAGATCTAAATTTTTATTTTTAGAAGCAAAAAAATTGGTAAAAACTCCAACTAAAATGCTTCTCTTCGCCTGTTTTTATAATTATAATTCTGAAGAAACAGGTTATATACCTTGGTTTGTAGTGAAAAACAGTTCACTGTAGTCAACCAATTCCATGAAAGGCTTAAGTTGTTTCACTGTTCAATGCCAGATTTCTCGAGTTTAGGGTGAAAATACTATGCCTAAGCAGCTTAATATGTATTTGCTCTATCGAAAAAATAAGCAAAAGTCAATTTGAATAACAAGGAACTATCTAAATTAGTTGAGAACATGTAATGTTATCTGGCGATAGTTGCTGGACTGAAGTATAAATCACTTCCAAGTTTTGTAGGAATAAAATATTTGAACTAACGTTTAATAAACGAAATTATTCTTTCAATATCGGATTATAATTAGTTTATTCGTATTTTGTTTATTCAATGAATTTAGGTTTTCTACTTATGTCGCTTTTCGTATCCTTAGTTTATCAAACGGAAAGAAACTTAAATGCACATAGAGCCAACCTGTGTATATTTGGTATCAAGCTACTGAAGATTATAAGTTTGTACTATCTTTCTCAAATGATTTTCCACCTCTGCACCATGCAGGGTTGGCTGTATAGAGCTACTTGTGTATAAAATAGCACAAGACACTCGGCTGGTTCTAGCGTTTTTTATTACTGGATTAGAAGCAGCAATTTGCCTAGTAAATTATATTATTGTGCATGGCCATTTTATTTTCAGTCAATATAAGTCTTTATTTAACCTATCCTGTCAAATAATCGGATTTCAAAGAAGGATAGAAAAGCTTTAATCTATAATCCGTTGAAACTCAGAGCATCTTTGTACACCCTCATGGCAACCGAGATCTTATCTTGTGCAAATAATGGTTGGCTACAGAAATATTTGAATTATAGTTAACAGCTTTGTTATTTGAGTTAGTTTTTTTTTTGTGACCCAATCATGATTTCCCTCTTTCTCGAAGTATAACTGACATTCCATTTTGACACCATAACGCTGGGAATAACATTTTTGGAAAATGTTTTTAGACTTCTCAAAAAAGATGGTTTTAAGATAAAATAACTCCAATAATTAAGATGACCTGGATCTTGAGGATTATGTGGGACGTGACCAAGCTTGTCCATAATCAAAAAAATACCAGAATTTTAAAACATCTTCAGAGAACTCTTTAAGGAAGGGATTTAGAAGTCCTTATGATAATGGAGGTATCTATACAATTCTGTAGAACTTTAATAATTCTTAAGTAGATTTTTTACTAAGTCAACTACAAGGGTTTTCACGGGTGGTTCCTACCAGTCTAAATATCTTTTTGCTTTGAATCACAGGATGACATTACCACGGAAACAGAGAACAGAACAACAAGATTTTGGTGAATTTACTGTTATTATACTTTCACTACGTCATTTTCTCTCACATGACAGAACAAATTCTCCTGAATAGGATCAAATCTATTATTCCAGCTCTAAATTCTACTTTATACAAGGTATCTCATTATTTGGTCTTATACACAGGGTGCATCTGGGAGAGTTGCTGTTGTTGGCGGATGTAAGTTATATACCGGTGCACCTTATTATGCTGCTATATCTTCTCTGAAAATTGGAATGGATTTATCTTATGTATTTTGTACCCCTGAAGCTTCTATCCCTATTAAATCCTATTCTCCAGAGTTAATGGTTATTCCCGCTCTCTCGAAAGACGTGAGTGAATTAACCACAGGACTCGATAGAATAAAATCTCTTCACTCAATGATATTCGGGCCGGGTTTAGGGCGCGATGATTCAACCTTTGAGGCAACTAAAATCATATTAAAGGAAGCTTTGAGGCAGGATGTTCCAGTTGTACTAGACGGTGATGCACTCTTCCTGGTTGCAAATGATGATGAAGCTCTCCAAATGGTAATAGAAGCAACTTCTCTAGTTTATCTTACTCCTAATAGAATGGAATTCAAACGTCTTGCGGATAAGTTAAAGATACCTATTTCAGAAACTCGACTAAAACCTTTGAACAAAGGGCTTTTTCTCTTTGATGCTGCTGCTGAAAGTATTGATTCACCTGTAGTCCAAATGAGTAAGATGTTAGGAAACAAAATTGTGGTTCTTAAAGGTGCTGCAGATCAAATATCTGATGGAACCTCCTTTGCATCCAATGATAAGTATGGCAGTTCTCGTCGCTGTGGAGGCCAAGGAGATGTTCTTGCTGGATCTGTAGGTTCTTTCACCGCTTGGTTTGTTGGTTCTAAAGAAACAAACCCAATTTTACCTGCTCTTGCGGCTTCGCTTCTTGTCAGAAAAGCCAATGAAATATCATTCCAGCAAAAGAAACGCTCAATGACGACGCCAGATATTATAGAAAATATAGGTTCGGTTTTTTATGATTTGTTTGAATCTGAAGCTTCTGATATTAATTCCGGGCTGTAAAACATGATTTTTTCATTCTCTATAAGTTTTTTCACTCTTTCATATTCATATTTTCGAAAGTATTTAAGTGTAAAGTAATCATACCAATCAACCAAGGTTTCATAAATTGTGTTTCCTACGTTGTTTGGGTAGAAAATACCTGTTTCAAGCTGTCTAAATTTTCTTAGATCTGAAACTATAAAATCTTTGTTTTTAGCATTAAAAAAGTAGTTTGATCGCGCGCAGATTTCAGTTCCTAGAACCTCACAGAGATCGAAATTAAATCTTGAAGAACACATCTCAAGAAAACCTGACACAGAAAACGAATTCGGTAGACTTTCTTTTGCTATACGGCACTGAAAAATGTGTCTTGAATAATGAATATTCAGGTATTTTCGAACAAGTCGTTCAACTTTCTGTGTTGGTACCAAACTTCTGCTAAATATCTGTGAGAAGAGAAACTGTTTGTGCTCTTGTGTGACACGCGTTTGGTTTAGACCTTCAACAGGAATATATTTAGAGCAATGGGATCGTTGATCGTAAGTAATAAACATATTTACTTGAGCTATTAGTTCCATATTACTGAATATATCTTCTTCGTATAATCGAAAGAAATGTCGAGGCAGCACAGCAACAATACCTTCGTATAGCAGTGCATAGTTCAACGCCAGCTTCAACTTTGAAAGATTAAGTATACCAAAGGTGATACATTTTAAACCAAACTTTTTATTTTCCTTCGCGCTCTGTTGTTTGGATTTCAACAGTTCATTAACAAACCGAGAAAATGGGGAATACAAATGAGGACTTAACTCACGTCCCTGGGTAAATCCAACATGCAACGTTTCGTCTGAGAGGTTATCCGTAAATAATATATTTATATATCCGTACTGTCTCAAAAAACCTCCAAACACGACAAAAAGGCATATCAATACTATTCTTTTCTGTTTCCTGTTTTTCATCGTTTTACTCTACGGATACTTCTGAATTGCCCAAAATGTCAGCTTCCCAAAATTGTTGAAAAAAGATTAAAATGAGTGATACAAGAAGTTCATCAGATATAAACGATGATTTCAAAGAAGATATGCCAGACATTGTGAAGGATTACGTTCGTCAACTTTATTCTGCTTTTACGCGCTCGGATGTGTTTGCTTTGCTAAATTTGTACTTCAAAGGTTGGACAGATATAACAGATTTGTTATATAAATCGAAGGAGTGGCCAACCGAACAGCAGATTTATCAGTTTTTGAATGAAGAAGAGAACATTGTTGAAGTTGAAGAAGTATTTCTTTTTCTTTATACTGAGCTCTACTTTCGGCACATCTTTTTAAATGGTTCCCCAATGATATACCACAGAGCACAGAGTTATGAAAACTACAAGAGATTATTCTCTTCTTTGTTAGAAGTGATTTCGGCTGAAGAGGGAGAATATAGGTTTAATCTTCCTATTGAATGGGTTAATGACATGTTTGATGAATGCTTGTATCAATTTGAAGATTTTTGTTCAGTAAAGCATGAAATAACTAAACTGGATCCTGAAGAATTTGAGGATTTGAAGGAAAGTTTGAATACTTGGAATATAAGTGAACTCTTTAGCCTATTGAAAAAGTTTGAAAAAGTGTATCTTGATAAGAATAACCGTCTTGAGTCCCCCAGGTTAAGTAAGTTGGGGGATAAGTTGGGGTATATGGCTATGATTGGGACATCGAGGGTTGAAGTATTGCTGGGAGATTACAACTCTGCGTTGAAGAGCTTAAGGTATATTAATCTGTATGACAAGAGGGGAAGATTTACTCAGTTGAACTCAATCCACATAACTTTGGTGTATTATACAGGATTTGCATTCTTGATGACGAAAAGATATCAAGATAGTGTGAACTTATTTACAGCTTTTCTTTTGCTTCATAACAACCAATCTTCTCAAAATTCAAGATGCTTTGCAGATTCACAGTTCTCAAGGAAGTGTGAAAAGATATCAAACCTTTTGAAGCTGGCAAGGTTGTTTATGAATGCAGTAAATCCAAGTGATCTTCCGCAAGAAAACAATACTTCCCTTGCTGATATGTCCGACACTGATATTTCAAACATCTTTTCGAAGCATTCACCAAGATTTATAAATCCTGCAGAGCCAAATTTGGAGAAACTAGAAGATCACCACAACGATACGGCGGATGTACAAAAGCAAGTCTTCCTAGCTGAAGTTGCAGCACTGCGAGAACTGCCTGACATTAGGTCCATCTTGAGAATGTATTCCACAATTTCAGTTGAAAAGTTGGCAAGTTTGACAAATTTAACCAAGGAAAAGCTGCTTGAAGCTTTGGTGAGCATTAAGAACAGATCTAATCAATTTGTCAACGTTGAAGATGAAGGCACACGGTTCTATGACAAGTCAGCAGATAAGTCAAAGCTAAAAGCCTTCGATTATACATCAGGAGCACTGACAAGTGTTTCTGATCTTCATTTTTACATCAAGAACGACATGGTTCATATCGACGAGAAGCAGAAGATAAGTAAGTTTGCAGATTTCTTCCTTCAGAACGCTCTCCGCTTGAAGCAATGCGTAAAGGATTTAGAAACTCAGAAAACAGTAAAAGAAAGAAGGAGAAATAATCCAAAAAAATCTTTCACAACCAATTAATTGGTCAAAATTTTCCTCGGACAACTTCCTTTTTTATACTCCGTTTCTATATTCAAAGTATTGCTTCTTCATAGAATCTAGTTCGTCTTGATAGGCGATGACAAACAACCCAATCGTGATTACGCAACAGCTTAAAACTTTTGATTTCAGATCTTCTACAGCAGAATTTCTACCAACGTTAAAGAAAGTCTTCAACACGAAAGCGAAGAGAAGATTAAATCCTTGCTCAAGACTTGATTCAGCTGCATGCACGACACTAGCCTGATAAAACCTTGCATATGCAAATGCAGAAAAGTAGAAAGCAAGTAGAGTAAGCACTTGACTCAATGCACTGTAAATCAACGTCTTCCTTCCTTGAACATACTGCAGATTTACTATCTTTCCATTTAACCTAGGAATTAGCGTGAAGCTAAATACAAAGGTTATTGAAAACCAACACCACGCAAGATAGAAGAACTCATTTTCTAGAGTTGAAGCAGCTAGATCTTTAAACTTTTCTTTCTTTACACTTGTTTGCAAGCAATAGCTCAATAAGATATCGTAAAACCCAACTGTCAACTCAGAGTATAGAATATATTTCAAGAATGGCTTTTTCCAAAATTTTCTTGTCAACAGCTTTTTCCATTCATTATTTATCAACGGTAAAATTCCTCCTAATACTATGATGAAGTAGCAGAACAAATCTAGCGGTTTAATAAAGGTAGAATTTGTTAACAAAGATGGAAAAAAAGAAAAAAGGAGAACGGAAACAGATGACATTTGAACAAGAGGATTGATGACAGTGGAAGGCGCTGAATCATATGCCCAAAGAACATAGAGATAATGAAGAAAAAGGAGCATTCCACCCACAGAAGCTAACCACCATTCGATATCTTCTGTGAAGGACCAGCTGAAGGAACCTGGTGAGGCCTTTGAAAGACGATTGAATGAGAGAAAATAAGAGAATACAAGTGAAACTAATCCAGCAACTGCTACATCTTGCTCTCCGTCAATTTGTGTTGGACGGTGTTTCTTCTTGGGTGACGGTGGAGGATTGAGTTCAGGTTTGAATAACGGTTTTTTCTCAGCGAAATCCTCGTCCTCTTCTGAATCTGAGGCATTTTCTTCTATGCATATATCACAGAGAGTGTCAGAGACAGCCCAGCAAATACTCGAGCCTATGGATTCACCTCAAATGATAGTTTTACCTAAAACTGGAAGGATCCATTGAGAATTATCTATCTTTTGTTCACTGCTCATCTGTTTTCATCGAATATGAGTTGAATAATCATTTTATTGGTAAAAAAGTCAGAGTTAAATTAGTTTACCCCAATAAAGTAGCTGTGAGAATAAGCTTCAAAGAATAAGCAAGAACCGTAAACAAATACAAAGCCCTCCCAAAAAAAGATTCTCCTTATTATAGAGCATCTATTGAAGGTACTATCTAGATGCCATTGTATTTTTTTTGGCTTCCAAAACACTATGAATTTAGTAGAAGTCGAAACTCCAGTAGCAACTGCATTCTTTGATTTTGTGAGAGAGAAAAATACGCTTTTAATCACCCAAAGGTTGTCTAATGGAGTTCAATCATCTTACCATGGAGTAAGAACAGAATTTTCAGAAAACATTAACTGCACTGGGGTTAGGGTTGATGCTAGAATACGAAAATTTAGTGGAACGGAGCTTGACAACCTCTGCCAACTGTTGAGGATGTTACCGAACTTTGAAAAGGTAGACCTTCAGATGAACGAAAACTCAAGATGGGCAATAGATATTCTAAATATAGTTTACCAATATACAGAAAAGGTCATTGAATCGCTCAGTCTACCAACCTTTATTTTTGTAAACTTCTCGCGTTTGCAACTAGAGGAACTGTTAGGCTTTATCAAGCTTAACTTACCGCTGAAAGAGATATACTTCACAAATTTTGAATATTATGAAAAAAAAATCTCCAAGCCAGGGATATATTTTATCGTTCGTAACTTTCTTGATGTATTGTTGCCTGGATTACATAAACTAGTGTTTCCCCTGGTGCTCCTGAGGGTGCAACTCAAGAGACTTCATCTGGATAAGAAAAATTATCAACAGCTGAAAACTCTGCAACTGTCACCCAGAGAAACGATTGCAGGGAATCTTGTTTTTCTCTTTGCTTTGCGGAAAAGCTGTTTAGTTAAAAATTTAGAGGTAATATCTCTTCGGTGGAGTCATTTGCAGGGAAAAAACATGATGCCTCTAGTACCAGCTGCTTTTTCTTGTCTGGAACATATGCCAATTATAACCAAAGCCTTTTTAGCCTTTGAAATCCCAATATTTCGAGTAAGAACTTATTCAGTCTACATTCTAACTCAGTCACTTAAGTTTTTGAAGAAACCATTAGTGCTGAAGTTAGATTAAAATTTCAAAGCTCTAGGTACATGCATTTGGATATACACCGACAAAATATTCGTGCTTTTCACAATAAGTGGAAATTGAGGAAAAAATTAAGTGACCTTCGACTGAAGCGAAAAGTTGAACCTATATACCCTATTTGGTGCGTGTCTGTAAATAATTTAACGATCAGATTATATACGAAGAAGTCGTCTTGGTATTAGTGGACCAAATCTGTAGCCATTGAAGTTAGCAATCGTGGAAATGCAATGAAAAAAGTGTGTGGACACTTGTGTCTATTGGTTTTGGTATATTGTCTGGGTTATTGGTAAATATTTTTCCGGTGTTGTCGTCTGGCTGGAAAAGCTGCTACTTTAAGGTACTAGACATTGATTTTCAAAGCCTGACATGACAAGTAAAATTATTCATCTGAGAAGAAAAACGCTTTAGACAGAACATAGAACTAATGACACAACCATCACTGTTTAGTTATTTGGCTGTTAGTACGCTTACGTTGGCACATATTAGAGAGAGAGAGAGATTAAAATCATAATACTCTTCTTCGAAGGAATCATGGGACATAAAGTATTGTGAGAGAGCTCTTTGTCGTTGCCTTATGCAGTACCCCTCAAACATTGTGTTATAAATCTGATAAATTCAAGGTTTTGGGTTTCCCAACCCAAAACCTTAGTAGAAAAACTGAAGTGTATCTCTTGGGGATAGTTGAAGTAAGATTCCTCAGGGTTAATACTTATGATTGGTAAAACTCGTATGGTGCTCTGTTCTTCAGACAAACTATATTAATTCGTACTCGCATCGAAGCTAGTATCTAAACTTCTCTGTCTACCTTTTGTTAGGAGTTTGTGTTATAGCAGCTGAAGCAATGTCAAGACCGAAGTATGTTCCTAGATTATTGAAAACAGGAGCTGGTTAGAAGCTTGATTGAAAAAACATTAAAGATTGGCTAGTTGACCTAAAACTGGTGCAGTGAATATCATTTTCTTCCTAATAAGACTAGATGTGATAATTAATATTTTCAATTTCAGAAAGAAACTGCGTTGTCCTTGATTTTTTTTACCTAGTGTTTGTGATAAGCATATCATAGTTAAAGTCCAACCTATTTGCGACTAAGTATTGGAACCACCGCAGAAGGAGCGTTCAATTTGTACCGAATTTCATTAACGATAAATCAAGGTCTTGCGTAGTTAGTCAAGTTTTGCATTTTATAACTTGATCCATGCTTCCTTGCATTCATCCGAAGTACGGAACTCCGAAATTTTAGTTATATATAACCTGTGTTGCATTGAATTGTTAGTAAGGAACAATACCACCGACTTCAATGCTGATTACAGTGGGAAGATATTCAATCGAAAGTGAGAAACGAAGTGAACTCCTCCCAGATGCTTTTATCTTTTTCTTTTAGTTAATTCACTACATTTATGCCATGTATTTAATCTATTAGATATGATTTTCTAAACCCTAAGTAAACACAAAATTAGCATGCAAGAGACTTGGCACGTTTGGACATTGATTCCAGCATTAATATTGCTTATACATGAGAGTCCATTCTTATGTTTTATCTTTTGCATTATTGCGTACTGGTACCTGTTTTTGGGAAACTATATTGTTAGCACTAAGGGTGTGGTTTGCTAGTGTCATATTATAACAAACCTGTCTTGTTTTTTCTACACTAATTTTGACTGATACTTGGATTTTTCACTCAGTTTTAGAGAACCTTTTTATTATTGGCATCGTTTCAAAATCTGGCCATGAGACTCGTTATTATTTATTAAATTAAGATTTCTTAGTTTTGATAGTTACTCTATAGTGTTCGAGCGCACATTCATGCTTCTTCTCATCATTGCTTCAGGATCTGGTCCGCTTGTAATTGCCATAATATCTTATCTATATTAGTTGCCGAGACTATTGACAATGGGTCAAACGAATTTCAAAAACAAATTTTGTTCCAGTGAGTCGTGCCTCATATATTATCTGTTCTCGGATGAAATATACGTCGGTATCCTCGTACTATGGCTCCCCAGATGAATTTTTTTCTTAATTTCTGAAGCGATGAAAATGTGAAGCAGATCCTTGTGGGTTGGCACGTGGGCAACGTGGTTAAATGATTTTCGAAATATTATGATTCAAGAAAAATTTGACATAATATCTTGAAATATAAGAACAAGGAAAAATCAGTATTTCTCTAGACTGTTGATATTACTAATTGAACTTCAATAGATTTCCTAAAATTGCATCAGAGTACTGGCTATAGACTAACGTTGGTGAGAGTTACCCAGCTCTGATAATTCACCTTCTTAGATAAGGATGTATATCATTTATTGATTTTATTAGATACAAGCACCTTTGGATAAGTAAATTAAGAAATATTGTTAGAATTCAAGAATTTTTGCCATTTATTCTCCATTATAACTTAAATTAGTACTGTCATTGAAGAAACATTGAGCGATGAGATTGACAAAATTAGAGAATAATATTGAATTAAGTTATATATGGCGAAAGATCTTGTGATTTTATTCAAGGAATACGTATTCTTAATAGCATTTATGCTTCTATGGACTCGCAGTCACTGGATTTGAGTTTTGCACTCTGTCACAACATAACTATTAGAAAAATTAAATAAGAGCTATGTTTTTCTGGAAAAGCTTAGTGTCCGGTGGGTACAAATTTATCACTTAAACATGTATTTGTTATTTATTAGAGGTTTAAATACTATCATTTATTATTGTAGCGATACATAAGTTTGCTTACTTGGGGTGCTCCAATATCCTGATGTTAAGAATATAATTTTCACCTATGACCATCAAACTTGTTGAAGAAACCACAATTCTGTGGGGCAAATGATAGGAATATATATTTATCACTTGATTGGAAATTAGACTCTATCTTTCATTTTTTTATAATATTCAAGATATAATTTTTTATTGCTTTCTAGAATTATGCTGTTGTTTCTTTTTTTTCACCATCAGAAGAAAGGTTTGTTTCAATACTGTTTCCTCAATGTAGTACGCACTCTATAGACCTTGGTAGGCTCTAACGATGTATGATTTGATCTCAAATATTTAATCCAAAGAATTTGACTCCTTTTATCTCTTTTCCTACCATTGGCTTTGCACTAGTTGAACAATTTCAAGGTGATATCTGTGTAATCAATGATAATCCAAAAATGACGCACTATTCCAATGCACTTTATGACAAATCTCGTAACATCATTCATAGTAAGAATTCTTGAGATCGTAGAGAAAAATACAATTTCTAACTGAGCATGATATACATTTATGTTGAATCATCTCTTAAGTTTCTTTATTCAATTTTTAATATCTCATATTACCCCTGTTGCGAAATATCCGAAAGAAACATATTAAGACCCAAAATAAATAGCCACAATATAAATGAATTCGAACGGACACTTTTTTTCAAGTACCATTTTTTAAAACTTTGAACCATGAAATTTGTTAAATTTAATACATTTTGCTTACATTTTACAAACTATTAAGATTTACTTGCTTGGTATATGAGACATAATTAAATATTGCTTGAAGTGGTTTTGAGTTGAATATATATATCAACCCATGTTTCAATTTTATCTTGATACTTTCGTTAATTTTAGTTTTTTTAATCAATGATAAGTCTATGTGAGAGTTTCCTGTCAAATATATCGCCTAGAACCTTAACTATGGAGATAAAATTGTCTAAGCAATATCTTTTCTTATTCATTGAAACGAATAACTTGTTGACAGATGCGTTGGTGTTAAGTTAGAGTTCATATAGATTTAATGCTAACAATATGGTCAAATTATACTTAACTGATAAATATTGTTGAAAGTGGTTCTTCCCGACTTTTATAACCTTTTAAATTTGGGGTTATGTGAGCAGTGGCGCTAATAAATGAACTAGCTACAATAGTTCAATGATGGATCTACCTAAGCAAATGTTTTAAATTTTATCTCTTTGCAAACTTAATAGACTCTAAATAATTGGCTCTTATTAAGTTTCTATTATTCTATTTTTGCTTTATTTTGAATGTGACAAAGTTTTAATTACCATGAGACATTTAAATATTTTAGTTCCTGATAATAAAGACAATAATACTTTAGAAAGTTAGCTTAATCAATTGAATCTAATTAGAATACTAAAGTAAGAAAATCTGCCTATATTTTGAGACTTATAGTCATATCAATTCTCATTTATTATGATCCCTTTTTTATTACTCTACAATCGTAGTATCTATGTGTCACTTCATATCCATGAAATACCCCTTCTCCTTCCAAAATGATATATACGGGTAAATAATATGTACTTAATTACCTCTGCAATGTCTTAAAATCTTAGAAAGGTTCTTTTAAATATTATTCACTTTCTGAATTCCTTCGCTTCCGTATTTAGTGCATCTCGACCTTACTTGCGTATACTTGTGCATCTCAAATTTTCAAGTAATTGTGTCTCGCACCTCTCAAATGTTCTAATCTCATGGTACTATGTATTTGAGCTGTGTGGTATCAAAATAAAGTTGCCATTCTGAAATATTCTAGGTATGAAATTCTATACTTTCACTGGCATCTAAATTTACTGTCAGGAAGTTATTATTTAGTTCTCATTTTTAAGTTCGTAGATTGTTCTTTTGAGAGATAGAACCACTTGCTTTCGTCCATTAATTCTGTTTCTTGTCACCATCATTATAATTTATGTTGGATTTACTTAGAATACCCAACTGTTTTGTCCAAGCTTTCTCAAATTGTGACTCTCGCAGAAAGAGTTCCTAGAGCTTATCAGGCTTCATTTTTTATTTTTTTTGCAGGGGTAATATTGTCGAAAATAGCTTAGTAGAACACAGCTCTATAAATTAAATGTTCAATAACGTTCGCACATTAAAGGATTTCATTAACTTAATCCCAAAGAAATATCAAACTATCATATGATATTGTATCATTAAATACTGGAATTATACCCTGTATCTGACTCAGATAGAATACATAGTTCGCTATGCCGCTTCTAAATATCCCCGGGCTTTAAATATTTAGGATAAACACCATGGTGTGGTAAATTATGATTCAGATATCATGTGTAATGTGTTATTGTAGAAGGTAATTGGAAGAGCTCAAAGATTAGATACATGCTATGAACTATGTTTTACTCCAAACCTAACATACGTGGGTTCCAATTTTACTTGCAAATTTGAGAATAAAGCCCAAATTAATCTGCTCTAACACTATCATCAGCAAGACTTAAACAAGAAAAAAATGTATGAATATGCTCCTGTAAATTAGTTGCTACAATTAGAGTTTTGCATCAGTTGGTAATTCTTAGTATACCTTTGACATAGTTTCGTTGTCAGGAGTTAAAAGAGTTGTCTGAATGGAAATTTATATCTTGGATAAAAAAATAAAGTATTTTTAGCCTTAAGGTATTTTGGTTCTGTTTCTGATAGATGATCAAGAGCTCTATTATCATAAAGAGGAATATAATTTATCTGGCAAGTTTTCATCGGGTATATTGTTTTCTGTGGATAAGTAGCAAGTTTCTTGTTCTTGGCTACAGGTACCAACTTCCTAGAATTATATATCATTATCTTTTCTAAAATCCCAAATATTTATGGGTTCGACACAGTAAAAATATAAACATTAGAGATTACTGCAATTTCGTAGTGTAATATGATCTATTTTTACCAAGAATTTGTTTTTGTTATTCGTAGATTATTAGTTTAGCTAGAGAAAAGTAGCACATACTACAATTCTAGCTACTCATTGCTTTTTTTAAAGCTATGTTGTTGCTAAGCATGGTGATTAATACTAAAAGTTTAACTGCTTTGATCCCATGTATTAGAGTAGGTTTGACTTCTAGAGAAGAAAGGCCCATGTTAATGAATGATGCCAATAGGACAACATGCCTAGAATAGAGGCTAGTAATTATTCTTTCAAAGAATCTTTATTCAAGCATAATCATCGCCCAGATTTCTTTTAATTTTGGTCATACCTCGCAGAAATATATTTTCTTCTTCTAATATCTTAAATTTCTATATACTTCTTTTGTACATATGCTCTAGAATAGTCATTAAATGGACATATATATACGGAGCAAAGGCTGTGTTTTGATACCTTCATTTCCATCGTGCTGAATTCCATCATATATATAACAGTTTTTCTCATGATAAAAAACTATCTTTCAATCCCTTCAACTTTACTAGTTTTCGTGTATGGTGCTATTAGAGTTACTTTCCCACTTCCTGTGGCTGAACAATACTCTTTGATTATGTACTTAAAACCGAGTATAATAACAAAAGAGCCAAAAATGATAATGGTTACATGGAATAATCTTTTTGAATCACTCTAGCAAATTTTTCTGCAGCTATGTTTCCACATACAGCAAGAATAACGGGGAAGAAAAGAAAACGCTGTTCTCTAAGTAGCCTCTGTTATTCTTACTATATTACGACGCCACATTTCATGTATAATATTCTTTATATTTATTCATTTTTTATAAGAGTGCGTATAGAAATATGTAATTTGTCTCAGTGTCAACATTGAATACCGTGTACTCTGTCAGTATTCACAACCCGGGGGGGGAGGATTTGAACAATCTCAGAATCACCCAAAATACTGTACCAAGTGTTAGGTTTAGGTTTTAAGGGAGTTAATTGGGCCTACTGGCCTAACCCTACGGCGGGGATCTAACTACCAATAAGAGCTACGTACTATTGTGCTATTTTGCTATTCTATTATGTTCCGTTATGCTTCCTTAATCTCATTGGTATTTGACAGAATCCTCTGAAGCTGGTTGGTCAAACTCTCATCTCTTGATCATTTCCATTATTTCCCAAAATCCTAACTTTTCTGATACAATCCACAATCAAATTAACAAAACACAAAACATGCAAAAAGTAAAGATAATCTCACGGGTGTCCAGTTCACGCTGCTGAAGGTTTTTCCGCTGATGTTTTACCACGATATGGGTTTCTATTATGTTCCTGTTCAAGATTTTCACGACTTTGCTCATTTTTATCTGGATTCTGCATTTTGGATGCCCTGTTTTTATCTTATGTTGGTTTTTGGACGATCCTAGATATGTTTCAAGATGTTTGAAGATAGTTGGAGGTGATTTATGTTCGGGAGGTCGAAGGGGAGTATAGATGGTGATGTTTCTTACTGTTTTCAGGATATTTACTTCATTTTCCAGAGATTTTGTTTCTTGCAGCTGAAGTTATCGATGGTCTTAGTGAGTGCTGGGGGGCCTCCTTTGAGCTGACTTATGCTGCTTTCGTGTTATTCTATAGGTTGACTGTTCGTTGTTGCTGTTCCAGGTGGAGGATGCTGATATCTTATCAGGAAGGAAGAATTTCGTTTATTTGCTCCAGCAGCTGAATATAGTCCATTGGGTTCATTCCTCTTCCTCCAGCTGTTATTCTCGACGTTTCTCTTAGTGCTTTAGGTGATATTCTGGTTGCTGCGTTTTCTGTGGGTTGATTGTGGATGTTGTATCTTGGTCGAAGGATGGGTGTTGTTGGTCTTCTGTTCGTGTCCATGTTCCTGTTCATATCCAAGTCCAAGTCTGTATTCCTGTTCAAGTCCAAGTTCGTGTTCCTGTTCGTCTCCAAGTTCCTGTTCAAGTGCTGGTTCCTGTTCAAGTGTTCTTCTGGTTCTTGGCTTCTTGTGCAGTTCGAAGGTTGGTTCTCATTTTCAGGGAGGTGGGTAAAGTGGGATGGTGGTGGGTCCTCAGGCGGCACTGGTTCTTCTAGTAACGCAAGCGCTTCATAGTAGTATATATGTTTTGCTGTTGGTGGTGGTGATGGGTTTTGAAGTTGGTATTCTCTCAGAGCTGTCAGTTCTTTATCGACAATATCTCTTGCTGTGGATTTATGGGTTTCCTGACGTTCTTTTACTACATTGGTGAGGTCCAAGTAATCCTCTTCTAGTTGAAAGTCAAAGCTATCAATCCTGTCTATGGTTCTCTTCAGCCTTCTTGATATCTTTGTTAAGGCTTTTGTTATCTTCACGTTGGATGGCCAGTTCTCTACATTGTATATGGCTGGAGCTATTACTAGTGCTCTTGCCAGATTGATTCTTGTTTTCTTTTGGATGTTTGAGGAAGATAATATGTCTCTGAACCTGTTGATATGATTGTGTGCTTCATTTAACTTCTTGGAAATAGCATCAGCATTAATACCTTGTGGGTCAAAGATAGCTCCAAGATATTTGTACTTTGTCACGGCTTCAATTGTTTCTGCTGCTACTTCAACGTTGCTTGTTTTGGGTTGGATTTTGTCGTGTATGATCGTTCTACTGTCAGTAACCGCTAAAGTCCCAGCTCTGCTTCTGTTGCGTGTTCCATCACAAAACCTCGAGCTTTTGTGACACCTTAGTGACGTTTCTGAGTGAAAGTATCTATCGCAACGTTCACAGTGAAAGTTGGTCAATATTCTATTTATATCTACGTCTGGGATTTTATCAACCAAGCTGTAGCCTTCGTTTGTGAGCATAACTTTTGTCTTGCTAACATTAATTTTTAGGCCTGTGAGTTGCTGAAGGTTTTGCAGTTGCGTTACAAAGCTGATTATTTCTTCGTCGTTCCTTGTTAGTATTACCAAGTTGTCTGCAAAAGCAAAGTACCTGAAGGTTTGGTTGTGTAAGCTGGTTCCTTGTAAGGTATTATTTTTTATTCTCTTCATTATAGAGTCAAGACAGAGGATAAAGATGCTTGGAGACAAACTATCTCCTTGAAGCACACCTTTTTTTATGTTTACTAAACTACTTTTTTCTCCGCTGTCTGAAACGAAGACTTTGGTCTTGTCGTAGAGAATGATGATAAGTTTGATGAGTTTTTTTTGGTACATGGTGTTCTTCCAGAGCTAACCTCATGAATTTGTGTAAAATGCTATTTAAGGCTTTTGCAAAGTCTGTGAAAATAATTCGAAGATATATTTTCCGTTTGAGAGTTTCCTTTATGATTGTATCAAGTGCCTCAATTTTTTGTATAGTTGAGCGGCTATTTCTGAATCCTGCTTGGTAGTCTGGGAGTTTATTTAGTATTGGCGTTATTCGATTGTTGATGATTTTTGTGAGAAGCTTGAAGTGGGAGTTCAATAGTGAAATTGGTATATAGTTGGAGGGGTCATTTTTACTTCCTTTCTGTTTGTAGAGATACACAACTTTGCCTCTGCAGATTTTTCTCAACTTTCTAGACTTGAATGCATCTAACCTGAAGAAGGATTGGATCTCTCTAACAGCATGTTTTTGGACTATTTCAACATGCTTTAAGACCTCATTTCTTATGTTGTCTGGTCCTGGAGCTTTGTTATTTTTTAGGGTTTTGATGCATTCATTGATCTCGTCTGCCTTTGGAGGATGTATGTTTATGTTGTTCGAGTGAGCCGGTGCAAGTATTGGAATTTGGTAATGTCGTATTTGGTTTTCCGTCAACAAGTTCGTTGGAAGTGGTAGGTTTTGTTGTTTCTCTAAATATTCTTTTAGTATCTGGATACGACCTGCGGTTCCCACCAACTTCCCAGCTGTATTCTTGGTTATTTTACCGAACTGCTTGCGAACCGGCTTTACCTTCTTTATCAGTTGGTAGCCAGTTCTCACACTCTTACTTTGGAACGCAGTTTCTATTTCAGTCGCTATTCTATCTAACCAGTTGCTGTAGTCCTCATTCGCGGAACTTCTTAGATCGTTTGTGATCCGTTTTTTCTCTCCTGAGTTCAAGTTGTTCCAGTTGGCACGTTTGTACTGCATCAGAGACATGGTTTCTTCCGAGCTCTGATGTTCAGGAAGGTTGTACTTGACTTCTGGAAGATGTTTCTTCATGATGGTTGGAATTGAGTGGGTAAGTGTGAGGTAGGCGTCTGTGAGTTTGTCGTTCAGTTCCAGTACCTCTTTGAGTTCACTGTTTATCTTATCCTGTAGATCTGTGTTGGACCTTAGTGTACTGTAGTCAAGCTGAGATCTGTTTTTTTTCCAGGTGTGTGTGTCCGATGTATGTTGATTCTTATTGTAAGGGCAAGGTGATCGAAGTTTTTCTTCATCCATAGGTTGTATGCTATGGTTGAAGATATTTTAAAGCCAGTTATTGCAGGTACATGGTTCGTCATTACATAGTCAATTTCAGATGGCCCCCCACTATTTGACCTTGGCATAAATGTAGCATGTTTTCTAGATCCTTTTTTGCCTGTAACAACTAAATGGTAGAAAATTGTTAGCTCTTTTTCTTTCAAAAACTCCACTAGTAGTTTACCATTAGCGTTTGTACAATGGGAGAGCCCTAGTTTGCCTTCTACATTTAGCTCTTTCCTTGAGACTTGAGCATTGAAATCACCACAAATGAGAACCAACCTTCTCTTGTTAACTCCATTCAGCTTCGACTTGAGCTCCTTCAGGTACATCTTGTGCGCTTCTTGACCATGACCGCAGTGTGGCGCGTAAGTGTTAACCAAGACGAGACTTCGTTTTCCACCTAGTTTGACAACCAGCTTCAGGATCCTATCGCTTCTTCCGTCTGTGTCCGTTACTTGACTAGCAAGCTCGTTACACAGGAAAGTCGCTACGCCCGCCGCCTTTTCAGGCAGTTTTGAGAAAAACCACCTTCCTGAAGCCAAGCTAACGTTCACCATTCGCTGTAGGCGTTGCATTCCTTGCTTGTGCAGTTCCTGTAACATTAAAATTTCAGTTTTTTAGTAAGTTGTTGTACGTAGCTGCACTTAAAGGCAGTTAGACCAGCAACATTCACGCTCACCAGTTTATGAGAGCGCTTCAGTCGGCTCGCTATCCCTGGGACTTCTCTCGAAGGAGTAGACAGGTCGCTACTCTGAAAACATTGCATTCTTGCTTCGTCCTTGACGTTCTTTTCACAAGCCCAAAATTTTGTACCAAGTGTGCACTCTAATTAAAATGTACGAAAACGACAGAAAAAACAGTCTATGTAAGATAGAAATAAACAAGCTCAAAATTTAAATCCAGGCGCAAAACAGGCTTCGAATAAGAATATTTATAATATATTATATAAATATTTCGCCAAAAATTTTTAAAAGACCGGATTATGACAGAAGCCAATCAAGTATGTGATTTGGATTCCACTAAATCCTCGTGCTCAAGCCTAATTTCATCTTCAAATAAACCTGATACTTCCAAGGTACCGTAACAATTAAGCAAATGTATTTCTTTAAAGCAATAAATGTTATAGATGGACAAGAAACTGTACCTCTATCTGAAATATTTTCTTCATCAAACTGTTTAGCTGCTAAGAATTACGATGAAATAATAATTTCTTGTAACTTTATAATAAACTGTAACAACAAAAACATATTACTTCTATTTTATTTATTGGAGAAATTATATGCACTAAATAGTATGAAGTTTACACAAAGTTACAAAATATCAGCTAAATGTCATAAGGAGAAACTGAAGTATATTTCAACAAAATGTTTTCCATCAATAACAGACAAAGTTTTAGAAATAAATATAATTGCTCCTATGTTACTCTATTCTATTAACTATAAGATACTTGAAAATATTACATTTGTTAGATTGGAACTTTCAGCTACTCATGATCCAACTTTAAAAACTTTAGTAGTTCTAAAAGATTCAAAAATACTATGTAACCTAAAAACTCTTTCTTTTTATGTTTCTAAGCTATGAAAGAAAGAATATAAACCTGTTTTGTATTACTGTTTAGAGGTTCTCTATTCAACAAGTGAACAAACAGGATTTGAAATAATACTAACTTTAGACTGGCTTAAGATAAAGGAAGTAATTCCATTTACAGCGGCAAATATAGTTTTTGTTGCTAAGAATAGAAATGGAAATTTTTTCTTAAAGCAAATAGCAAGTAGAAAACTTAAGAATATTGTGAAGAATCTTTGGAAAGTAGAAGATATTTTTTCTAATATTATCAACTGATTGAAAAAGGTAGATAATAGAGATATGAGCTATTTACAAACGGGCTTTTAAAACTTAATATAGTTTAGAACTGTATGCAAATAAAAATGAAAATAATTATCTAAAGTTTTAAAATTCATATTTAATTTAGCAATTCCAAGATTCATCGCTATAAGTATTCAAATAAGTACTATGGTGCGCAAAATTCAAACAAATTGCAAACAGATCTCCTCCGTCACAAGTTTCAATCTGTCCATTTGGATCTTCTCCATTTGTATCACTTAATACTCTATAATCCACTGGTGCTTGTCCTTCAACTGATTCATTATAATACCAAATCTCTTGTGGTGCATGAACAAATTCATCTCCTAAATTAGGAATTAAATTAGGTACTGGGTCATTATAATTAACAACTCTAAACCAATCTGGAAACCTTTCACGAAACCACTCTGAAAATTCAACATCTCCAACTCTTGGGGCACCAAATGTATATCCCACGATATTAAATCTACTTCCAAATCTATCCCACAAAAAACCTGCTGCATGTGCTGCCATTGCTCCACCTAATGAATGTCCAGTTAGAAGTATATCATTAGTTCCATACTGATCACTAAGAGACTCAATAGCACTAAGTACTCCTTCTCCTACTTCCAACCATGCATCATAAAAACTATCTGCTACTCCACATCCTGAACAATACCCTGGAGTAGTGTGAATGATATCTAAATTTTTGATCATTTGCGCTAAACCTTGGGTATTTCGAAACGAGGCTACAATTTTATTTTCTGCTGCATCATAACCAACAAATGCTTTATCATCTCTTTGGCGATGCACACTGATTGAAGTCAATTTGTTTGTGCTTCTTGGAAGTGGTGCTGGAGTAGTTGTACAGTAAGCACAAGTCCAATCTAGTAGAGTTTCATCTGTATCACAAACAACCATTTTAGAGTATGTCATAGCTTGATAAGCAGTATCTTCATCTTATTGTACATTTTGTAGTGCTCTAAGTTTGGTAGTAGTAAAAACTGCATATCCTAATGTTGTAAAGAGTAGAGGTAACTTCATCTTTTTTTCTTATTTTTATTTTTTTTTGGTTTAGTTTAATTTTGTTATTTATATGCGGAAGAAATAATTTAGGTAGGAATATATAATTCTTAACTCTTTTTGAATATTTTTCTTTCTAGAGTCTAAATAATAATATTATACAGTAATATTATTTCTCGGAATTCAACCAGTTCTTAATTAACGGTATTGAAATGGTAAATCCAAGATTTAGAATCTCGAAACACTAATTAAATATGGAAATTTAATATCTGTATCAACAATATTTAGTCAAGTTTGAATAAGTTCTACTACTTCAAAGAATATAGAAAACAATTCCGGTAAGAATATGGTAGATATATATATATATGATTATATTGGTATGGTTGTAGAGACTTTGAGCCTATTTGTATATATAAAGGAATCCGGCTTTTAAATAAATAAAGAAGCAATATAATAAGCAATTAACAAACTAAAAATAAAATAGAAAATATAATGGTCATTGAAACTGCTGTAAAATATATTTTATCCAAGAAACAAAGTAGTTTTTCGAGAGTAGATGAATTATATATACTCGTTTAACCCAAACACCTGCATCCTCATTTCCCGTTTATCAAGATCAGTGTTACTTCTACATCAAGAAAAAAGGTTGAAATGGTTTCAAAATAATATTTTGTGCAATAGATTTTAGATAAAGAAGCTGTTTGAACGTGTTTTTGAAACCTATCTCAACCCCATGCTTTTGTTTGGGCATACATTCTAGTTTTCACATGAGTGAATGATACTATGTTCCAAACCTATAGCCAAAACTAGGACTGTGATGTTAAGATTTCAAGTTTTACCGTAGTACAAATTTAATTTTTAACTAAAACTACCGGAACTCATTTCTACTTATGCTTGCTAATTATGTTGTCCAAAGACGAAAAAGTATACTTCACCAAACATAGGAAAGGAAATATTCGAGGGAGGATATGCCATGCTCCAATAAATCTAATAGTTTTACTGATCTCTGTAATATTGAAAACGCTATAGCATAAATGAAGTAAAATCTGGTTATTTTATTTTACCATTCTTCATGGTTTTTTTTTTGAAAGGTTGGAGAAAGTTGTTTTCCGGTGCTCCTGGTATCATCAAGCCCTATCAAATGTACGTACAACACTAAGAGCCTGGAAAATCTAACTTTTTACCTTAAAAAAAGCCCTTTGGCACTACTTGTAGCCTTTTGTCGAGAAGAGATGCTACTAGTCAAGGGTTAAACAACTATCGAGTTTCTTGGCTATAGTTGTGTTGTTATATAATACCACCTTATCATTTCTACTATTAAAGGCTTGCAGAGCGAAACTTACTAAATCTACATATGCAGATCATGTAATCGATGACATATACAGTTCTGCGCCTGACTGTACCAGCAATAACTAATCCAATGATTCTATAGCACCTACTTTTTGTTTTTTTTTGGGGGGGGCCTACTTGGAGGTTGAAAACCCTTCGGTCTTACAAGGAGGACATCTGGCCCAAGCCCTTTCTTGCGTCGTGTGGGACTTGAGCCCACTAAAACAACCCCCCCGGCACGTTTTCTTGCCATGGCACTGAAAACTTGAATCACTTATACTCCAAGGAGCCAATCATTCAAGGCAGCACCTTACCTATAAGGCCTTGACGACTAGGGAAATCCATGGGGCATTAGCTGCCGCACTAGCGCACTGCGGGTTCTCCATGACTTTTCAAAAAAGGCTACCATTGGGTAGAAATTACCTACTTTTTGTTTCTTGAATCATCTTGGGTGTGGGTCAAACTCTAAGAGACGACAAGTTTTTCGCAAAAGAAAAAGAGTTGCAGATGAATTCTTAATTATAAAACAATTTATAATTAAAATATATATTATAGAATAAAGATATTCAACAGAGGTTATCTATTTTCTCCAACTTGAAACTAGTATGGTCATTAATAATGGAAATACTCTAGAAAATATTATCGAGAAACAAGACACAATGGATTGAGTATTCCTGTATCGTCTCGAATAGTTCTCAACTATAGTTCATAGATCCCAAGAAATACTGACATAGAGAAACTCTATTGTGTTCTCTTGGTAGAAACTAAGTACGTCCAACCTTGTTAACTAGTCGCTACTATTTAAAGGTTCCATATCATTTTGTATTTGGTTAGCGAGTTCTTGGTAATTTAAGCCGCAAGAGATTTGAAACCGGAGTAGATAAAAAAAAAAGAAAATCTCATACCGAGGTTGGAGTGAATAGAAGAAAGAGTTTTAATTTTCCGAGGATAGTAAGGTTTATGCCCGGGTTTATGAGACATCTTTATCTAAATAAACTTCAGCAGCTGTGAGTTCTAAGTGAATCCTGTCCCTTAGCTCATGGGCATTGAATGCAAGGTCTTTCTTGGCTTGTCTTTGGTTATAGTCAATGTTGATACTAAAGAGAATCGCATTTGTATCGTCATATCTCAAAGTAATTTTTGGAGAAAAGTATCCCCAATCTTTAAACTCTGGCTCAATCCAACTAACTTTCACTTCATTCAAAAACTTATTAAAAAATACGTGTTCCTTACAAACAAACTTTTGTTTTTTTGAAAGGAACTTTGAAAGATTGTCCAAATCAATCCTCTTATTCTCTACAACATTTATGCTAACTACTCCATATGTCTTTGAAAATATTTTCTGAAACAACTTTTGGCCTAATTTCAAAAAAGCAGCAGCTAAGACCAAGTTTATACCAAACCAAAGAAAAGGTGTTTCTAGTATAACCAACTCTGCAAATGAATGCATCCAAAGTGAGTTCACAACAGTCCAGTTGCCAGTAAATCTATCTAAAACTGCAAATGCTACTAGAGAACAAATCGAAAATACTGTTATTGTCATCATACTCAAATGTTTCTCATGAATAATATGATTCTGTTCTAACTTATTCTCCAATTCAGCTTTAAGTCCAAGTTGTGTATTTATTAGTTTCTGCTTCCTTAGAATAGTTCCAATCTCTTTTAGTAGTTGAAACTGTCGATCCGTTCCATTCACGTTTTTTCTTAAGTCTCCAACTCTTACTTTAATCTGCTTCACTCTTTTTTTGAACTCAAACATATCATACAAACTTCTTCCTGCTTCATCGCTTGGTTTTTGAGGCAACATTTCAACATCACATAAGCTTTCACTGGAGCCCTCAATAAAGGCAAGGGTTTCTTTCAACAAAGTCATTTGAACACTTACTTTAGATATTTCATCTCTTATTAACTCAATACTTTCAGGATCTTTCTCAGCTTAATCTGCTTCACTCTTTTTTTGAACTCAAACATATCATACAAACTTCTTCCTGCTTCATCGCTTGGTTTTTGAGGCAACATTTCAACATCACATAAGCTTTCACTGGAGCCCTCAATAAAGGCAAGGGTTTCTTTCAACAAAGTCATTTGAACACTTACTTTAGATATTTCATCTCTTATTAACTCAATACTTTCAGGATCTTTCTCAGCTTCATTGATCATAGACCGTAAATCTTTCATTTCAGCAATTAGAACAAATAGTCTATTAAAGAAAGACTGAATAAAGATATCAAAACTTTCAACCTGTAAATAAAAACACAAGAGCGGTTCATGATGTCTACAATTTGGACCAGCTAGCAACAGGCCTTTTGCTCCAAAAATTAGCACATCTTGGTCAGATATATCAAAACCTTTTCTGGTCTCGCCAATAATCTGCTTAATTTCGTTCTCATATTCCCCTGAATCAAGAAACTCAGCTGCAGTCAACTGTGGGGTAATATCACTTGCCACAACTACATTTATTTTCTCTCTAGATTGCCTTTGCTCACAAAAGACGAAGTCTAATAGATCTCTTTGGTAAGTTGAAACTATAGAATCCATAATTCTACTACTATCCAAATATACATCAACTAAGAGTCTTGCAAGGTGATCTAAAGAAATATTATCTTTTATTTTATCCATCACTGCTTCAACTTGCATACCACAAAACACACTTCCATTTTCATTAATAGATATCCCAAAGGTTTCAATTTGAACAACACCATCCTCGACAGGGAAATGAATGTCAGCTTCTAAATTTACATATTCACCTAAATCATAGTCTAAAATAGAAATCTTTGTCAATCTAGGTGACAAAGTTAATCTTGTTTCAAGTGGCCTCGGATCAAAGTCTACTTTATCTGTAAAGAAACCACCTGATATTTTATCTTGAGAGCCCAATGTTGTGTTTAATTGCACTAATGAGTTCGAACCAAGAGGAACATACTCACTTACAAAAATACTCGCTGAGTTTAAGGTAATTATCTCATCCAACTCATCCTTTATTTTGTTCTGATCCCCTTTTTGAAAAGCTTCATGGGCGCGATGAGCATTTGACATCGTCGGTCTACCGAATTTTCTTAAGCAAAAAGGAATATAAGCAGATGAAACATAGCTTACCTCCTCTGTATCTAAAACTGAACTTTTTCTTTGATACTGCTCTGAAGCCAAGTTATAGCAATCCTCTTTTTCATCCCATTTCACACTTAGTAATTGTTTCGTTCCTGGCGCATAAATAAGTTCATTAATTGCTTCTTTATCATGTTTAGAAATTGTACTTAGCAAAGCCTCTCCTTTTCGTGAAAGTTGAAATGAAATACTTGGTCTCATTGTCGCACTTGGAAGAGTTAAAGTGTTTATATATTCATCGTCTTTCAACTTATCCAAATCTGCTAAACCTTCTTGTGAAATATTAAAATATTGTCTTGACTTTTCAATTATCATTGCAAAAGGTCCATAGTCATAATCAAAGATCTCTTGAATAATTCCCTCGTAGATTAACACCAGCAATGGAAGCTTTCTTATCCAAATCTCGTCCTGATCGTTATTCTTGGCTGTCTTTGTATAGAAAGATAGAAGAAGAACCAATCTGTTCTGATTTTGCGTTAACCCAGTTTTGCTGTGATCAAGTTCAGATGAAGATGAAGTTATATCACTATCCCTGTCTGGATCACTCACTAGCTTTTCAAAATCCTTTGGGGATAGCTCTTGCTTGATTACTGGATTCTCTGGTGGAGTCTTGGGTTCTCGAGGTGAAGTAGTTATAATTTTAGCCAAGTCCTTAGCAAGTTTTTCCGATGTATCTGGAATTATTTTTCTCGAACTCATTTTCTCAGTTCTTTATTCTTAATTAAACGGTTAACACACAACTAACTTTCTCAGTAAACTCATTTATATATTTGAGTTAAGCTAAATTCTTCTTGCTAAGACAATGAACACAAGCTAAAGGTAATAACTGTGAAGTAGTAGAGATTATCTTGATTCTAAGCGAGTTATCTTATCCAGCTTCTATATATTTTTTCTAGCTATTGCATCGCTGCAGAAGCAATTGAAAAGAACAGCAAGAGTGTGGTCAACATGTTGACCACGTTGAACTGTGCAAATGTACTTGGTCATGGAACTCAAATTAGAATATCTTAACGGTAGAAACGTAACGTACCGTAACAGTTTTTTTCGAAATATCTATACCTCGGTAGTTAAATAACAAACTCTTTACCGTAACACTTTTCACGGTATATTACGATATGCCATTTCTACCGTGTTTCTTATGTATTGTTCCGTCTCGTCTCGGGTTGGTTTCAAGAGAATATTCTTGTCTTGGTTTGTTCTCTAAACAAAATAAATCTTTAGTTAGACTTGTTTAAAATTAAATTTAGCATATAAGAAATAGACCATTCGAAACCTTTCTTTCTTCTAATTCTTTCTATCCAATTTTTATTAACTTTGAATCAGATGGATTTAACAATAAATAAACCAATACCTCGCAAAATACCAACAATATTACACTACGAGCGCCCAGAATGAACTCTAACTTAGCTTAAACTTTGTTGCACCAAACCTAAAATACACAATTCGAAAGGAGTTTAAATTTTCTACACTTCCGTAAGAAATAATATTACTTTTTATTAATTTGAGTTTTGGTTGTGCATACTCTAAATTACAAAATTTGAAAGAAAAAAGTATAACATTATTTACCCCAGTAAAAGTAATTTTCACAGCGAAAGCTTCGCATTTTTGCACAAAATAAAATCCAAAATAATATATGAAGTAATTTCTAATTCAATTTGCTTTTTATTTTTTATATTCATAATTTGAGCGTAGTTAAAATTAAGATTTTAATTTTTCCAAAATACTTGCGAATTTCACGTTATATTATTGTTCGTAATGAATTTCACCCAAATTTTGCTTAAATCATTATTGCAACATATTATACTAATCTTCTGAATTAGAACTAGTAATCCAGTCCTTAGTTTTTCTTATTTGAGCACCGAAAATACTTTTCTATTCAACTGTTTTCAGGGAAAACTGAACTCTTGATGAATTAACAAATAGTTGCAGAGCTAATTTTTCTACAATTTCTTGAGTTATGAAAAAAATACAGTTTCGTAAAAAGTTTTAAATATATCTCTAGCTATATAAGAAATTAGAGGATTTCAAACAGTTAATTTTATGTAGAATACCAAAGACAACCAAAATATTGTTTGTTCATTTTACATCAACCAGAAAACAATGAAGAAAAAGGTTACACTACCTCTGTAAACTGTCAAGGTTGGCTCTTATATTCAAGTAAAGCTTATTAGTAAACAATAGCGTTTTATGATTTTTGTCATTACGGGGTGTGGAAAACTTTATTAGCGATTTTTTCAGAAATGCAGCATAATGGCCATATAATCAACAATTCTTTTTCAACTGTTCTACAAACCTCAAAACATATTTCAAATTGAATCTAGCACTTAATAATATAAAAATGTAGAGGATTTAAATAATATAAAGTATAAAAGAGCCATGATTACTGAAAATAGCGTATATAGTATTTCTTAGTGTTGTCACGAAATCTTCCTCAAATACAATATTATCACCCACAATGTGTTTCACATGAAAAAAATCTTTCCAACCATATATTTTTTCAAAATATTTAATAAGGATGAGTACTTTAAATCCTAAAAAAGACTAGCTTTAAGGCTCCTTTTCACTAAGTTTAGAGATCTCTAAGAAAACATACATTCAAACGTAACATCACAAAGAACAACTTTATAGATGATCTTATTGTTCTCAGACCCTAAGAACTCATCATACCTAACTTATCAAACCATTTCTTGGGACTTTTTTTCTCTAGTTAATTGTATTTTGGGCTAAACTTCACTCAGAAAAGTCAAATGTTGAAAATCTGCACATCTGAACATACGAAATCCCTAAGTTTTACTATGGTCCCCTAAATTTTTGTACTAGGAAGCCTCTAACAACTAAGAATAAAACCTATGACTTTTAATTCTGTTTTTTAGAATATATTAATATTCTTTTAAGGAAAAGTCGATATTGGGCTAAAATGCTGTTTTTATCAACTTCAATCCGTGTAATAACTCAAGAAATACACGTCTAGTGCCCCAACAGATCTTACCAGTTAAAATAACGGGTGAATTTAGATCTATAAGTAGCTTGACCTTAGATTTGAAGTATTCTGTATAGACGTCCTAACAATGTATCCTATTTCCAAGATCTCAGAAACTTTGAAAAAGGGTACCCTTAAATGTCGAATATTTCTGAATGGGTGATACCAAGTGACAAATCATCCTGAGAAATCGTTTTCTCCTCTAGTTATGGATGATTTAAGATATCTCCGAGTTTGGCTCCGAACTTAACTATAGAATAATCAAGACTGAATATTTAATTAGATGAAAACGAGAAAGATAAACTTTTATTTTATCTTCAACCATTTTTCATTAGCTTTGAAATGAGAAATATAAAGTTTGAAGTTCATATTAGTCTTAATTTTACAAATCTGTTTAATATTATTGCAAATGCTTATATGAAACTATTTGTTTCTTTAAGCTTTACCCCAGACAAAGTATTCAAAAAAACACATATAGGTTGATATATAGGTGATCTTTTTATCAAGAAAATATACTTTTTTTAAAGAATGTCGTTTTATGACTGTTTTCTGACCAATTTTAACTTAGAAAACGATATTCTTGTTTTTAAAAGCTAAACACCTTAGGGTTAGATTAATAAAACGTATTTGGTACCATTTTAAAGACAAAAGCATTCTAATTATACTGATGCTAATTTGATTAACTTAATTAAAGTTGAGCTTATTAAACTCACTCGTACTCATTTGAGTCGCTGAACGTTTCTGACTCGAACCTCCTAGTGGCAAACCTCGATGGGGCAATACCAACTCTCACCTCGGAAAAAGGATCACTAACATTCTAGTTGGCTTTAGTCAAGATCATAATTTTTACAATAAAGCGATTGGCCTAAAATACTAAATATCAATGAATCATGAAACAAAAACACGTTCATTTTAGCAGATTTTTAGATCACTGGGGCCGAGACATTGTAACACGATTAAGTTCAGAGGAACCAATTCCTTCATTTCGTTATAGTAGTTATTGACCCTACCGGTTTAATTGAAATAATTTTTTATGATCATCGAGTCTGCTATGGAATTGGCAATTCCTTTCATAGATAGTTCTTAAAACTAATAATTGGAAATTAACTCAAGTTGATCAGAAAACAAACAGCGGGGTATCTTGTGCAGAAGAGGTGAAACTGCAGCTATTTAAAATAATTCAAAGCATGTTGAATAGGCTATTCGAGATGCTGGGATATTAGATTAAGAGTTTGGCGAAAGCGATTGGGTCGGAGGTTCTAGTTATATCCCAAGAATTCAAGTAATGCATACAAGGTTCTTCAGCAGTAAAGATCGGACCAAGAATATGGCAGATCAAGCACTTATGCTTAGGATGAATCTAAGAGAGTGGGTAAAGGTGTAATTAATCAGAAATTAAATAAAGTTTTAGCACACACTGAGATTCTTTTTTTTACCAGAGAGCTCATTCTAAAGCAATTTTCAGAGGATTTTTTGACTTCTAGATACAGCCATCAGACATCATGCTAAGAATGGATCATAGGAACCAAAGGCATTAAAAAAAATATATATTTGCCACTCGTTCAACTTATTTTTTTTGTTGCTGGTTAACTTGTTTAATTTTCTTACAAAAGTACTCAAACTGAGAAATGTGAACTCAAGAAGGTTTTCAAGACGAAAGCACAGGTAAAGTTCCTGGTTTCTGAACATCACGGTTGCTCTTAAATCTGAACAAACCCTCTTTCACTTGCCTAAACTTTGTTTCATTATTCGTAAAAACAATATTCTTCCTTTTGTCACCGAACTTTTTGGGTTTTGACTTTTTTTTTTACAGAAGGAATATCAACTTTCAGCAATTACCAACGAGTTTGGAAGATACCGTTACCCCGCAATATATACCGGTATTCTATTGTAAGAGCAATAAAGAAAATTTAGAGAAATCTCTACCATGGTACTACCATAAATATCTTTACCGTTCTATCACGGTAGAGTATTTCGTTAAGAAACCATAATTCAAACGATGCAATTGTAAAACTCCCGTGTTCGAATCTGTTTGATTAAATAAAGAATAATTGCAATTATTTGATAAGATAGCACGATGTACAGCATACTGAGTTTGTTCAAGCATTTGATACTCTTCGCTTCAGGAACTCTTGCAGCAGGGGCTGGAGTTGGTGGTGGTGCAGTATATACAATCCTCTTCATCATTCTTTACGGTCTTGTTTATGAGGCCATCCCTCTTTCCAAAGTAACTGTGTTTGGTACTTCTGTGGTTTTCTTCCTTCTCCATTACCATCTTGAACGAAAGAACAAGCCTTTTATCAAAATATTTGCATTTGATGTTATTATGATTATGGAACCTGCTACTCTACTTGGAACTGTCTATGGTGTTATTGCAGCAAGAATGCTTCCTTATTGGCTTATTACTCTTCTTATGTCTGCTCTTTTATCTTTTTCTGCCAAAAAAACGTTGACAAAAGCTAAACGGCTATATCAACAAGAGAACGCAACGTTGAAAGAAATAGAGCCGTTAATAAATAAAGAAGAAAAACAAAAATATGAATCTCTTGAAGAAGAAGAAAAAGATGAGGTTGTGTATCAGTGGGGAAGTGATGATCCTCGTTTGATTAATATTGGTACAACGCAAAGGGCTATTGTGACCCTTGTTGTGTGTTTTATATCTGTTGTTACGCTGAGTATATTTCAGTTGACTGAATATGATCCCTGTGGAACTCCACAATATTTTATCTCTATCATCTTCGTCAGTCTTTTGACATTTTATCTGGCACAATCGAATATCTCTTATCTAGTCAAGTCCCTAGAGACCAAAGAGAAAAATCTGCCAGCGATTGATATAGAAAAGACAAGAGATCTCGCTTGGCATTGTACGTTCCTCTGTGTGTGTGCTGGATTTCTCTCATCGCTGTGTGGAATTGGTGGCTCGACGGTTAAAGGACCTCTTCTACTGCATCTAGGTGTTGATCCACTTCTAGCAAGAAGCACATCCCAGTTCATGCTGCTTTCAACAGTTGGAGCTTCTGCAATTCAGTTTACATTGGAAGGATTAGTTCCTCAAGAGATGATACTTCCCTGCTTGTTACTTGGTGGTTCAGCTGCTGTTGCTGGTAGGTTTGGTGTGGATTGGCTTGTCAAGCAGATGAATGGGAGAAAAAGTATTGTTGTTGCTTTATTAGGTGGTTACATTGTTCTTGCAGTGATATTGATGACTGGGGTTGGGATTGTTATTATTGCTGGGCAGGTACTCGATGGGATAGATGCCAATGAGATAGGCTTTAGAGGAGTATGTGACGAAACGCCTTCTGATCTGTCTGCACTGAAGTTGATTTATAAGTCTGAACCTTGATGTCTTCAATTTTTTAAGTGCCAGTCGTAGAAAGGCCTCGCGTTAGTAAAGAATTGTTTTTCTTACTCTATTTTTCCTATTTGCAGCAGTGTCTTTTCATTCTGGGGAAACAAGATTAAGATGTAATCTCTGCCAACTAGCTGAAATAGTTCCAAGCTTAGATGTTCTATGTTGGTGCCATGAGGAACTGGTAATGTGTGGGGCACTATAACCGGTTACAGCAACTTCTTCTTGACACTCAGAACACCACTATTCACCTGGTAGTCTGTTCCTTACCCCCTTTCAAAGACGTATGAGCTCTATATAGACCTTTAGTTTATCCCACTGCCTAGATGAAAAGTGCTTCATGGGTGTTCTTAGCAAGAACTTTCGCTTAGCAGAAGCAACAATTTTGATTATTGTTGTCTTTCCTCTTCCAATAACTCATTTATTTCGTTATTTGGTTATACATTTATGGCTTATGTTACTCTTCAGCAAATCACTTTCGGGAAAGCGATTGCGCAATAAAGTATACTCATTTATTTGAAGAAAGCTAGAAAGAGAAAAGTGACAAATATATGATACCATATTTTCAGAGGGATGATTGCAACATGGTAGGTACTATTTTTCTTTCCAGAACTAATTTTCTCAGACTATTCAAGGTACCCTCAAAAGTACTACTCCTTAAATACACTGAAACATTAATTAGTTGTGGTACACTGTTGGTTTATTCTAGCCCTTGTTTTCATATGATACAGGATAGAACCATCTAAGACACTGTATGTCTTCTATGATTTGAAGGAATGAAGGACGGGTGTAAAATATTACGTAGAATGTGATACTCGATTAATTCGTCTCATTGCTCTTTTAGAGGTGAGGCGACATTCTCTATGCTATACCTAGAGTGAAATGCAGAACAATGTTTTATAAGAGGAACCTTTCTTGCAGCTAACCTCTCTGTATAGTCAAGGAACGAGTCCAGTTCGCTATATCTGCAGGATGGGGGCAAGCGGAAGCTTAATCATTTACGACTACAATGTGCAGCAAGCTCACTCCATGGTGATGAACATGCCGCAGTGTCATGACATAAAAATAGGCAAACAACAAGGCGAGTCATGATTTGAAATCTCCTAAATATGGTTCCTTCGAAACCTGAAGTCAACATTAACTTTGGAAGTGCCTCTGATGGCCTAACTTTCACTTGCCTCAGGATTAGTTTGCGAGTATTCCCCATAACTAAAAATATGTACAAGAGTCTACTCGAGCACCTTAAAGATATATGATACTTAATAGATTTAATAGGGATGGTAGGTTAGACAGCCATATCGTTCGTAGTTGTTGGGGGAAATTATTTTAGGTACTAATCATGCTGTCTGACAGCAAGAATTAATTATGGTCGAATTACGTAAAAGTATAGATTTAGAGTTTTCATCAGGAAAGTACAAATCAGCTTAAGTCCAAAGTATATAATTGCCTTAAATCCAAAGTGTTCGAATGGCAATTAAAACCAACTTGGTTTTGCTAAATTATAATCTAAGTTACTGTCTTAATAGAAATATGGTAAAGTACATATTTAGTCGGCTAAGGATCTGTTTCAATTTACAGTGCAACCTTAATGAGCTTAACAAAAGGAGTAAACTAGTTTCTTCGCTAGGTAAGAGGTTGAATTTATTTATCTTTTCAGGGGTTATGTTTTCCAAATCTAAATCCATTGGCTTTATCACCTAGAGAGCAGTTGACAGAATATAATCTCTACGACTACACGATATCTCCATATCCCCGGACAAGACCAAGACATTAAACAAAGTAACCAGATACAGCAACCTTACAGGTTAGACTAGATGAAAGCATCTGTTGTCCCAAAACTAAGTTTTGAAACTGAATCGTGCAGCTTGGGCATCAATCTACTGTGACAGCCTTTAAAGGACTCTCTAAGAGTTAAAGTCCGAATTCTCTTGAGCTCCCGAAGAAAAATTAAGTGGCATAATTATGAATCACAAGGATGACCCATGTAGAGCTAGATTTCAGAAAAATTTAAGAGAGGAAGAAATCACTTGGAAAAAAAGTATAATAATGATGTTGTCTTGTTTAGAAAGCTGCTGACTCAGATCATATAGACTTAAGTAAACTTATTTTCCTACGTAATTCATCACCCAACATACCCATATTTCTGGTAGGAAGGTCCTTGTCTCCTTCAATTTGAATAACTAGCATAATCAAACAATCCTTCATATTTGTAATTCTTCTACAATCCACATGATTTTTTCTAACAATCTCTCCGTCCAGTCTTTATGTCCATCCTACGGATAATAATTGGTCCCTATGATCAAATGCCTTTTAGAATTGTAAGGGCTTCCTATGGCTGGCTTAAGAAAATAATTGGAAGGTTCTCGTTTAATAGTGGTGGTTTTCATAAATGTAACTTAAAAGGTGATTGAAGAAAGCTTTGTATAGAAGTTTTGGGGAGATCAGAAGTAATAATAGAAAAATAAAATTCCTTTTAAGCGAAGATAGTTTTCTGTTGTTTTCTTATGTAGCTTAGATATGAAGCCACATTTGTTCTTGAACATCTGGATATTCTTTTCTCGAGTTCCGAAGTTTCATTCATGACATGGAACGACCTTTTTAGGCTTCTTACTTTGTACAGATATCTTTTTTTTTAATTAAGAGTAAATAGATCGATATGTAGCTAAGCTTGAAATAAAAGATATTCTATCATTGTCCCAAGCTAACCTGCCAGGATATATTAATCTGCTAAAAAAATAGTATACCGCATAAAAATGAGGAGTAGTGACTACTCATTCTGATAGGAGTTTCTCTGTGGCCGCTATGTAATAGAACAGTCATCATTTTTAAAAGAGCAAAAGTTCATAATTGGAATTAAAGCTGCGTACTAATGTGAATGCACTTTATGTTTTCATCTGCGATGTGGATTGAATTGTTCATCTCTAGTATACATTAATTTTTTGAAAATGTTTCAACGAGAAATCTTGATACTTCTGCATGAGAACACTAATATCATTTTAACTATCCGATGATGTTGTAAATAATATCTTGATGTCATTAAAAACCATAGTTTATTTATTAAAGCATCTCTTATCAGTTACTGGGGGACTCAAGTGCATTTTAAAAGCAAATAAGGACTTCTCTTGATTTTCAAATACTTAAGTCAGCCTTATTTTGATTCTCTAAGTGATCAAATGAGCACCCGTAGTTCTTATTAAATCAAATGAAATTTCTTTAGAAGTTCTCTTAGTGATATATATATATATCACGAACAAAGCGGGGGATCCTCAACTGTGCAGCATAAAAAAGAATGATCCACTTCTAATCAGTGGCTCTCTCATATTTTAGATGTTATTAATCTGTGTACAGTTTCCCAGCATCTTAAGTAGTTTTATCAGTTTTACCGGTGTGAACCATAGATTTACTATATCAATGAAGATTCCGAGAATCCATACTTTGGTCTTTGGCTAAGGACTTATGATAAATTATTATCTACAAAATGAACGATCTTCCTCTAATAGTGCAATTTATTAAGGTTTATAGGTGTAACTTGAATAATTTGAAAGGGAAATTAGAACATTGTTGAGCTTTTCTCATTAAATAATGCGAAAACAACACTTATGTTAGACTGTTCTTTCTGTCACAGTTGTCATTGTTGTGACTGGTGTAAATGCACCTGGATTCCATGGTTTATGTAGTAAGCTGAAAATAGCTGTATGGTAGTATGAGTGAGATGAACTACTGTATTTGGTTGGAGTCTATGTGCTTTATTGAAGATAGAAAAATGTTAAGGGATCCTATTTTACGACATCATGGCAAATACTTCTTGGAATAATAGATTATTACTTTCTCATTTTCATTCCACATCAGATAACCCTTGGCTTATTTTCTGAGGAAAACACTTTAAAATTACACTATAGTTGCTCCTAATATTGATAGCTGTTCAAGGACTGTACGAACTAATAATCAAATTAAAAGCTTAATATAAATAACAGTAAGAATAAATATATCTGTTAGTTTATAATACATTAATTTTACACATGGCAACGCACATTTGCCTTCTAGCTCTAAAAAATGGCAGGACTAGTACGTAGTTGATCCAACATTGTACATAATAAAACTCTTACTCCCTTTTCATTAAGCTTTATAAAGAATACGTTGCTTTTCAAACACCAGGGCCAATTGTATTCATTTGATTGGAGCTCCAAAGTACCTTAATAGAGTCTTATAAGCATCTTCATAGTGGTTCTATTGTCTATAGCTTTGTTCCTCCTGATGCATGCCTCCTTTCAGCAAACAACGTTTTTGTCGATTATAACTTATTGCCGACACTTTATTTCAGTATATACGTTTAACTTTTTTATTGAAGTATTTCGGTACAAATTTTTGGTTCTTTCAGAACTCTATGCTTTTTTTCTACTAGCAATCCTAATTCATATATGTATGAACAATGTTCTCCTACCATAGTTTGGGTTTATAAGCCTTTATAACTAAGGGATGTTGTATCAGCCAAGATCTATTTAGGAATAAATAAAGAAATCTAATTTATTCCTTATTATAACACACTTAGTTCTTGCTAATATTATCGAACTGAGAATGCTTAGACAAAATTTACAACAAAAACTACATATTTATTTATTTTTATTTGAGAAACTCCCTAGAATTTTGAATTTAAGTTTTTTAAACAAAACTATTTTTTGAGAGTTTGGCCATTAGAATCAGCATTTAAACCACCTTTGCTTCTCTGTTCATTCTAGGATATCTAAAACACTTTTATCCAAACAATATTTAAGTGGGAAATATTTGCAGATTTTTGAAAATATAGAATAGCAAGCTGTTGATAAATTTTCAAAAACCTGTATTTAGAAAAAACCGAAATACCCCAAATCCGTGAATGTCTCTGTGTAATCTTGATGAGTTGTATCACAACTTTCGAGAAGGTTTAGTGCAACTAGACTCAAGGTTGCTTAAACGAAGAAGCAACTACTAGGCTGATTTTACTCCTACTTGAAAGTATATAGTATGAGAAAATATTGTTCGAATTTAAATATAAAAGCATAAATTCTACTAAATTTGCGATTCGATGCGGGGATCCGGGTTTTTTCTACAAAAATTACCGAGGCAACACAGGGCAAAGTCGTAGACAAATAAAATTAGATAAACAATACTGACATTTCAAATCTAAGCCTGAAAAAATAGTAGAGCTCATTAAAACACGACAGGGGGTAGCTATTACTTATCCTCCATCAACTACATGTCTTTTGTATCCAAATTTGTAAATAGTTCTACATTAAGTCTATATTTTCCCGGAACTATCTCCCAGAATATTACTCTCATGAATCATAATATGTTGCGTGAGCTGTACTGTTTAACCTTAAAATTATTTATTATCTTACAAAAGGTGTATATTCTGATAACTCTTGCATTCATATCGCCAGTGTTAAAAGAGTAGTTTAAACTATACACATTGCTGAACTATAAGGTTATTATTTATTGTAAGCGGTTAAAAGACTTTTTGTAAAGGATGATGTATAGAACATTATAAAGTCCTTCTTGAAAAGTTGTACTAAGGCTGCATCATTTAAAAGTCTTCTACAAAGCAACAAAAAAATTGAAACCTAACATCTATGAGTTAGTATAACTTATCAAAACTTTTGCTCAAAAGACTCCTTTTGTTCGAGATGTAGCAACATTAATCTTATGTATACTTAATTGAAATATTTAATTCTACCAGTTAAATTTGAGAATTTTAGACAGTTATCTTATACAGACATAATCAAGGTTTTCGGTTGACACTTAGACTTTAGTCGAGTTTTCGTCCGCAATGATTCCACTAAATCACTTCCAGCTAGTACAAACAATAGCCAAAAGAGATCTACTTAGGGAAACTCACATAGTACAACTCGAAACAAGCTAAAATACAAGACTGTAGAATTTTAAATTCATTTCAACGGAAAAAATTCCTTAAACTAGTCCTACTTTTGAAGGACATGTCTAAGAAATGAAGCCTTGTGACAATGACGAGAATGAACATGGAGGATGCCCAACTGAGATGAGTGAAAAATTCTTAGTAGAACAACCCCTGGATCATATTGACACTTAAGAGTCTTGGTCTTGATATAGTTAGGTTATCGACATTTCATGATGAGCTAGTCCAAATCTGCCCAAGTGACAAGGGTAACTCTTATGTATCAACAATACCAAG
The DNA here is from genome assembly GCA_015227615.1 of Labyrinthula sp. Ha. NCBI lineage: Eukaryota > Bigyra > Labyrinthulida > Labyrinthulaceae > Labyrinthula > Labyrinthula sp. Ha. The sequence continues at coordinate 52,831 of JAALGZ010000044.1, read as the reverse complement.
AACATTTTTTAGCATTTATTGTAAACGGGTATTTATAACAATAGTTTCATACATGTCCATAAGTTTTTTGGAAATTAGTCTAGTAAACACTGGTTTCCTTGTATTAATGAACTGTAAAGGGATGCTCTTGACACTAACAGTTTGCTCTTGCTTAATTGAGCGAAAGGAACTGTTTATGCAGGGTGAAAATATGTACATTATGATTAATTAATTGTAAGCTCTATGAATTATTTTATACCTCTATATATTTACCTTATTGGTATTCACTTTGCTGGGATTTTATGTGAAAGGTAATTCTTGTTAGGGCATTGAGCAAATGCTACCAAAATAACGGAACGGGTTTTTTGTGTTTTCTGATACATTCTGCAACAAGCGGACTGAGCAAAGAAGAGAGAAAGAGATGGTTAAGATTCAGACGAAGACAAACATTAGAAGAATACGGAAAGATCTCTTACGCGAAAGTGTTCTTATTCCATTCTCCTATGTCCCTCGATATAGAAAAGTTGATGATCGGTGGAAACGAATTCCGAAGAGGGAGATTGATCCTGCTGTAGATGCAAGTGTACGACAATTTATGAAAAGATTTGAAACTATTTGGAGAGAACATATAAAAGGTTTTGGAACAATTAGAGTTAAGGAACAGAAAGATATGGAATGGAAAAAGAGGTTAAAATTAAAAGCAGTAGTAAAAGATCAAGAAACACAAAAAAGACGTAATCAGACTCTAAGGAGTTATCAAGAAGCTAAAGACCGGAAAACATCTGGTGAGTATTCCAAAAGCAGGAAAAAATTCACTTTTGTGGTTTAGCTTTCTTTTATACTTTTATTTTTATTTTCATCTGTTTCTTTTTTGTCATAAGTTCCAAATTTTATGCATTTACCGAATTTTCGTTGCTGTTCCTGAAATTTACTAAGAATAGTTGATTTTACCCTGCAATTGTTAAATATCAATGATCCTCGTTTTTTATAACAGAGAAGGAGTTCGATTTCCTCTACTTGACATTTCTTACGTAGTTTTTTCTTATGGTTTGACATATACCAAAAACTTCACCTTGTGATAGAGTAACTGTAGTAATGCCATACTGTGTTTCTATTATTTCTTATCACCTATTCTAAACAAACCAAAAACAAAATGCAAAACTATGTTCAAAACAAGAAACTCTTAAGAAAAATATACAACTAATAAATTATGCAATCAATATTGCTTTCATTTTTTCGAAAATTTTGTTTACAATCTGAACAAGAATCTAGATGGCAGTCTCTATTCAGGGACAGGAGTGCAATATTCTAATGAAGTAATGTATCACTAGATGAAGTTATTCATAGAGAAAAATAAGTTTTTCAAGAAATGTAGATTCTAAAGAACCTCTCCAATTAAATCGACAAGATAAATTAATGCTTAGCCAAAAAATCATTTCCCTTCCTTTGATTTCTTGCTCCTCTCAATTAACCATGAACTAGATTGTACTCGAGCTCCTAATGGACAGATAACCTGTATATTCAAATCTCTGCAAGTTTCCTTTTCTTCTTTCATATATTCTGGACCTTCATCTAATCCAATAGCAAAAATATCCGGATTTATCGCCTTTAACGCTTGACAGACTGTGTGATCACTATCAGGAGCTTCCATAACTGCATCAACAACTTGAAGAGATCTTAGCATCTTAACTCTTTCAGAGCATGGCATAAATGCTTGACCTTTTTTGTTCTTTGCTTGCTTGTCTGAGTTTACAATCACCCACAGCGTCCCCTTTCCTTCTTGATTTGCTATGGATTTTGCCAGTTGGAGATATTGGATGTGACCGTAATGTAGAGGATCAAAAAATCCACTAACTGCAACCACTTTCCCTACGTTTTTTGGACCACTGTAATACACCATTGGAAAATTCTGATAAGGATGCTTTACTTGTTTATTTGTCCTTTTGGTTCTGCTTCTTTTTGGGAATCTACAGTTGATTTTGATTCGTTGATTTAGCCAATTAAGTTACACTATTTTTACTATCTCAAGTGGGATATTCAAGCATTTGATTGGATAGCTTAATAAAAAATGATCTTATCAGATTGATACTTTAGTGGATACATAATTACGGGTGAATAGCTTTATCCTTTTGCAATTATAAGAAGTTCCCAATACTAAGAAAAAGTTTCTTTGTAGAAACAACTAAACACACTTAAAGCTAAGTTGTATCATTTTATACTGATGTGCTTAATACTAATTCGGGATGTAGAATTTAACTACACATTTATACTTAGTCTTCTAAAATGTTATGGTTAGAAAATGAAATATTTCAGTACTTGGCTTCTTGAGCCGCTCCGATTAAAATTCTCTATGCTTCCCATTGAGTGCAAAGAATTACAAGTGCAGCTTGCCTATTCTAATTCGGTCGGTAGACCGTTTTTTTTCCACTACAACAAGCAATTAAGATGAAGACATATCACAGGAGTTGAATGGCAACGGTGAAATATGTTTTTTTTTGTACATTTTGGTTGCTTTATTGAAGATCTACAGAATTCTGAGTATGTTTCTGGCTGGAGTGCGGAAAGCTATCTTTTTAACCCTCGTATCAAGAAAGTAAAAAACACAGCAAAGTCTTTGATTGGTTGAAGACCAACAAGACACTGAGATGTATCGATTTAAGTAAGTCCCGGTTTAGACGCTTTATGAAAATAACAGTGGGATGCGCTTAAAACGGGGTGTACATGAAGGAGGGGGAAACAAGAACATCTTAGCTTTTACTTGGCTTGAACCCGATGGACTAGTAACACTGATTAAATAATAAAAACCAAACCCTATCAAATTCAAGCACGTAAGTTTTGGGGGAAAGTTAATTTCTGTTTGAGTCCTTACTGACTGTACCTGAAATATTCCAAGATTAAGTATCTTCAACTATACTTGACGATTGAGACTCTTTATTAGGAGAACTTACCGCGTCTAGGAAATTTGTCGTTCAATATTGGGATATTTGTGCAGCCTTAGTGGTGCCCCAAAAAAATTCCATTGAAAGATTAGCAATTCCCCTTCTAGCTCAAATAATATTGTTTAAATATGAGAATTGTGAAAAACTTTCAGATTCCCTGGAAACTCAGTGAGAAAATAAGTTGTAATTTTCAGAAAGGTATTTATGACCAAATTTGAGCGCCGTTTGAAATATTATGTACTTCTTAAAAACTTCTCAAGAAAAATCTAATATTGCTCAAACTATACATATACCTTGTTGTTTATATATGTGCACAATTTTTACCTTTATTTGGTAATGGAAGAATTCCAGGAATCAATTACTTGGCAAGCCCGAGGGTTTACCCTGTACTCTGTTTTTTCTTCGTAGTGGCTTAGAATTGAAATTTCATTTGTTGTATTGGTAAAAGTTCCATTAAATATGCAACATGACGGGTTTTTAAGTGGGATGACAAGATTTCATCAGTTGTGATCTAAGGTTCTTGTAAGATTTCTCATTCACACTTCGTCGCCGAAGAACCTTCTCAAAATTCACTTGAAACATCAAGTGGATCTGCTACCGCACCCATACTAAATTCATTGAAACGGAGATACGAATATCCAGTTATCTACCAAAAATTAAGAAAAAATGAGACATTGCATAAAGACTCCATTTAAGTAGATAGAGATAGCCAAAAACGTCAGGCACAGGAACAAATGTTCTTTGTGTGCAAGAAATAGCTATTTACATGAACAAAGAATATAGAGTTTCTTAGGTCTATTTTTTAATGATAAGTTTGCTAAGTACATTTAGTGACACAGTAGCTAATTTTGTTTTTATGAACCATCAAGTCTAATACCTGGTGATCAAGTTTGGATGAAAATGTATATACTGAGGGGGGGGGGGTAAGTACTATAATTACTAAATTTCCACATTGTTCATACTTTAGCTATTATGTCTGATCCAAAACAAAGGATTAATAGAAGGAAAAGTCTTCACTTTTCAGCCAATCCCTATTGGGTGAGTGTAAAAATTTCGCTATAGGCTTTCAACTCATGAATTGTCTACAAGGAAATAGTCGCTTCATATAGAGTTCCTGATAATGAAGTGATTTTAGGTTTTGCTCTTGTTATAGAATTTGAAATTTTGCTACTTTGTGAAATAATTTATGAGAGATCAAATATTGCATCCATCCCAAGTGCAGCTCTATAAACGTCATATCGTGGGTCATCTATGGTTAAGACACACCAAGGGTGTACAGAAATGAAGGCCATAGCGAACATATTTGTCTATGTGAGGGCAATATTTCATCAACAACTGTATAGCCAGCAATGTAAAGATGACTAAAGACTCTAGAGAGACAAGAGATAGCAAAAGCAGTTTATATTGCACGCGACTAACATATGGACTAACTATATGATGGCTACCGTTAGTCTTAGAACTTTGCAGGTATATTGCTTAAATTAGGGTAGAATGGTACTGAGTCATCTCTATCTCATTGGTCTAAATACTATAGCGTTTGTAAATCTGTAGGTGCTTACCATGAACATTTGGATACCATAAGAAAGTGGCGGAGCATGTATAAGGGAAAGATACCTGGAATAAAAAAGGCTAGGAAATTAACTTGAAGTACAATGGCAATCAGCGTATATAGCGTGGCAGAACACAAATAATAAAGTAATCAAGAACTTTAGAACTACTGGGTTAACACTGTTTCCTACTTCAAATTTGGGACCATAAAACTTTTCCTGTCTGCGGTACAATCAGTTATCACATCTTGATGGATTTGCAGGAGGTTTTACTTGTGCTATTTCAATAATTACAACGAATTAAAGAAGTATAAGCTAATCTGAATGAAATTCAGGTTTGTGTTAATTTATAGCTGTCTAACACAAGCGAGAAGAAAATTACCTAGAACAGAGGCATGGAAAAGTACACCCAAGTGACTACAAATGTACAAGTAAGCACGATCATGGGCAAACAACATTAAAGAATATCTAAATGTAAGCGTGGTTGTGATGAAAACGTAAGATATATTAAAAATGTTCCAAACAAGTGGCTTAGAATCTCAACTCTTATACTTTGGATTAGTCTTTAAAACTCTTTGAGTACAAGGTGTCGGCAATAGCATTCTACTAGTTATTAACCATACAATGCAAGCTTAGTTGGGTTGTTTTTTGAGTGAGATCACAAAGCAAATACTCTCCAAAACACTGGATTTATTTCTACTTCTGTAACTCTTTGTTCTAGATATTGTAAAAATTCTGGTAAATCATAAATGGGACAAGACAAGAACAACCATAGCAACAAAGAATATCCCTTTACAATAATGAAAAAGAAGATGAAGGCATCAAAAGCTTTATCCTCGCTCTCAATTCTAGTTGTTCTACTCTTCTTTTTCATCACTTTTTTTGGTTCTACTTCGTATCAATTTTATATTTGTTTTGTATTTATTGGTAGTGTACTATAATGGACATTATCAAACTTGAAGTGTTAAGAATAAACTTTGAGTGAGGTATTTACTGCACACTATTATAACTCACCCAAGTTTGATCCAAAGTTGGTTGTATTAAAGCTATTCTTATAATTTTACATACAGTCTGAAAATACTCCAACAATAATCTATTAATTGAAACACAAGCCACTCTTGACTGTCAATTCTTAAAATTTGAATAAAATGTTCTTCAAATGAGAAAAAAAGCATATATCCAAATTAAAAAACCAAGGAAAATAAGTTATATCAGATACAGGAGTCCCTGTTGCTAATTCCCGCTTTTTCTGTTCAACCATTCTGTACATTGTGTTTTCTTGTGCGTTAGCTTCACTTACATAAAGTATATCTTTACTCGTTCTGTGTTCCACTTCTTTCAAGAATAATAGAAAAGTTAAGAATTTGCATCTTTTGCAGAAATTGTTTTCAAGAACTGTTTTCGTTCGACATAGAGAGAAGATAAAAACTAAGTATTGAAAACTAAGAAACTGAGAAAAACCCATTCCAAAAATATGAGAAATTTTGCTGCAGTAGAGATGAAGGCCTTAACATTTGAGTTAATTCTATTGATTTTTCTCAGTCTTGTCTATACAGATTAAGCTCAGATTGGGAAAGAAAGTATCTTAATGTGAAAATAATATTCCTTGGTTAATTTAGCATATAGTGCACAAAAAGTAATTTGTATATTGTTTACATTACCACTGCTACTGGTTGCTAACTCTTGCGAATAACAGTAGTTGCACTTTATGGCAAAGGAAAGTCATTTCTATGACTACTTATTGCTTTCTTACATTTTTTTCCTTTTCTGTCTCATTTCCTAAGCCATTACTGATGAAACAAAACTTTGGAAGTAATAAGGAATCTGGAAATCAGTTCATTCTTTATTTTTTAATTTAGAAATCTAAAGGTGTAACAACAAAAACTATAAAAGCTGCAAGATAGACCATGTTTGAATGAGTTATATCGTACTAAAACCTACAATTATCATTATTAACAGAGCATGCGTTCATAAATTTTTCAAAAACACTAAAAGTGCCATACAGCTCCTGTACTTTGGAATACAATAGTTCCTTTTTAGTATATTCTCGACGAGATTTCCTTGATGTATATAACTTGATCGTGAATCAGATAGCAGAAATAACCATACAACAATATGGTATTCGAGAATTAGTTTCTTGTTTTCCACATAATTCATGTTCATTGCAGTACTCACTTTTCCCTGTTTAGCATACTCATAAACTTAAAATAATCCAAACGAGTGAAGGAACACTCCAGTGTGCTACTTAGAATTCATTACTATATCTTCTTGTTTTCTCAAGTATTCCAAATAAAACTCTAGAGAACTTCCTCAACACTCTTCGCATTTCTCATGGTTATTAATTCTGCTCTGAACTAATAGTTTTAGGTTGAAATTGATCTATTTAAGTCAAACAAAAGCAATAACGCAAAATTTAATTGGAGTTGATGTCCATAGTTTACGTCAAAGTCTCAATGTTCGTGAATGGTTATATCTAAGGCATCAAAACTTCTAGTCTTACGAGCAAATTTCTTCTTTCTCAACACATATATAGTAAAAGGACAATTTTCAGTTGTATGAATATTTATTTCATACGATATATTATCTTCACTACCAGCTAAACTACACAATACAGTGTTAAGAAAAAAATCCTGATCCTCCTCCTTTTGAAAGTCCATCTGAGTAATTAGAATAAAATATCCAAAAGGTTTTAAACATCGTGAAACTTCATAAAGATAATTCTCAACCACTTCAACCTTTCCGTGAAGCAAACAATCCATAGTAGACTTATCGAAAACAACATCTAGAGACTCCCTTTCAAATGAGAACTTTTTAGACAGATCGCAGAGTTGAAAGAAAACATTCTCATGTTTATTTCTATTTTTCATAGAATTTAGAGCAATTTCAGATACATCTAAACCAATAAACTTAGTTTTCTCCTCATCAAACACTTTCTTTTCACAGAGTTCGAATAATAAAGTTGAAGTTCCACAACCACAATCTACAAGAATAATGTCTTTTCCTCTTAAATTCTTCAAATAACCTTCCAAGACTGGATATATATTTTCTATACTTAAAAACCATTCGAATCGATCTTGATCTCTAGCATATCTTTTATTCCAATACTCTACTTTTTCATATTCAATATTTTCTTCCTTTTCCTTCATTCAAATTTAAATTGCCCAAAATTAAAATGAAAGGTCAAACGGAAGAAAAGTTGGAGAAGAAATGTTTGGACCTAATTCAAGCCAATAAATTTTCATATAATAATCTCAAACCTTTGATAGAATGTTTGGATAGCCAAATTTCATCCACTTGGTTTTCAAATGAAATAAACACTGGAATCTTGCGAATTATTCAATTCTATCCACAGAAGAATGTAGAAGGTTTATATGAAAAATTGTCCGTTAAGATACTACTAAAATCAATCAATCAGTTTCCAAAAGCAAATTTTCTACAAAATCTTCTATTACTTCCTAAAATTGTGTATAACTCAGACAATGTCCAGAAAATTGTTAAACTGGGTCAGTTGCTAGAATCTTCTGCTTTTGAAAAATTTTGGGGATATTTTAGTGAGATTAAAGGGTTTGTTGAACAATCCTATCCAAGCTTTGAGGATGAGGTTAGAGAAGTTATTCTTAATCAAACATCGACATTATTTTCTAACATAGGAAAAGATCAGTTTTCTAGGTATCTAAATGGAAAAGTTGAACCTTCTGAACTATTTGCAGAAAGCAAAGAGAGCGATACATTTACGTTCCAGGCGAGTGAGTACAATACTCCTAGAAAACAGGAAGAAGAAAGATTGACCCACCTAAAACTTTCAAACCTCCAGCCATTGCTTTAATTTTAAGCATTTATTCTTTTCATGCTTTTGAAGTAGTCAATCCTTGACAATACTTGATTTGGAGGTACCAATTCAAAGCACTTTTTTCTCTTGTTAAAGTGGAAGCACCTTGATTTGATTTCCTTCAAGAACTCCAAGTATCTATTTAAATCCGGAGACGCAACCCATAAATCTAATAAATAAAACAGTTCTTGAAAGAAACAACGAAAATAGAATTCTTGACAACCAAAAAGTTGAAGCTCGTTTTGAAGATTCAGTTTGATATTGTCTAAGCAATCTTCTGAAAAGAAACTATCTTCACCGTAAATCATTTTCATAATACACAATGAAAATTTTTGAACTTCGAATAGGCTTAAAAATTTTTCTTCAGCTCGTTCATATTTTTCATCCATGAGTGAAAAAAAAAGCTCTTTTACTCTGTTCATCAACTTTTGATTATGTTGAACTTCTTCTCGTTTCAAAAGAGTAAGATCCTCCCCAAATTTCTGTTCTTCCATGTAGTTACTATAGTATTCTACTTCTGATGAAATATCCCAATCTATCTCGTTGATTTGGTTCCACTCAACTTGTGCCTTTTCAAGCAAAGTCTCAAGATTGGATTTAAACAGGATTCTTGTTTCTAAACCAAAAACAGTCAATGAGCTGCTGTAAAAAGCTCTATTTCTCCCATGTCTATCAGTCTTTGGTAAGCCAGGCTTCTCTGAGAAATACCCTAGCAAAGAGTTCTTTCTCTTTCTTATTATCTCCTCAATTTTATGCTTCAAATCTTTCCGTCGTGAATATTCCAACTCATTCCTTTTTTCTCCAGCATCCGCAAGTTCCATTGACTCTAACTTTGCCTTTGTAGGCTCAAAAAAGATCAAAGTCGCTTTACTTTTTTCTTCCATTTTCTTTGTTCAACTTCTAAACGGATAATAACCCTAGCTCTTATAGTTAACGGTTAACAAGGCAAACAGTTATTTTTTGACGATTGAAAACTGTTCTCAAATTTTACACAATAGTCTTCAACACTATTACAAAACTTCATTTTCTCATCTGCCGGAAGAAAACTTCCTTGAAATCCGTTTATTGCAATTGAAGCAAGTTGATTTCCAGTTAAACTATTTTCTACAGCTGCAAGTAGGTAATTTTCAGCAATGTATCCACCGTAACTTTTTTCCTGATGTACATGACCAAAAAAATATGCAGGATCATCTCCATTTAAACAAACTGGAACGTTTTTCTCTAATAGCATTCCAATTGGACTTTTTGAGGCAAAGTATCTTTTAACTACTTGAAGTCTATGATTACTACTCGGACAAACCGTAAGCAAAACTTTCTCTTTTGATAATCTTTCCACTAAATGTTCACTCTCTAAACATCTAACTCCATGATCAATCCTTTCAACCTTCAAAACATCCAGAGCCTAATAATATAAGCATAAAAAAAATACCTGCTCTATATAATCAGGACCAGCTTCTTCTCCTGCATGTGCAGTTAGTCTTAATCCAGCTTCTTTTGCCTTCTTGAAAACCTTTTGAAAATTTTCAGGTGGATTTCCTGCTTCTCCTGAATCTAATCCGACTCCAAGAACTAATTTTTCATAATTTGGAGTATTGATCAACTGATCAAGTACATCTAAAGCTTCTTCTTCTGATCTATGACGAAGAAAACAAAGAATCAATTGTGCTGAAATGTTAAAATCGAGTTTTGCCTGGTTGCATGCAGAAGAAAGACCATTGAGAATGACAGATAGATCAAGTTTATTTCTTTCATACATGTGAGTTTGAGGATCAAAAAAAATTTCGCAATGTTTTACATTATCTTTTCTTGCTTTTTCCAAATACGAGTAACAAAGATCATAAAAGTCTTTTTCTGTTTTAAGTACATCACAAGCTTCGTAATAAAGATTCAGAAATTCTTGAAGGTTGTTAAAATTTCGTTTTTTTCTTTGAGTTTTGCAAAATTGCTCATCGTCCCCGTTGTAGTCAGAAAGGGAGATATTATTGCGTTTAGCAAAAGAAAGCATCTGCTCAGGTTCAAGTGAACCTTCAACGTGAATGTGGAGTTCGCATTTTGGAAGCCCTTTTACAAATCTAAAATATAATTTCAAGATGATCGTACTTCTTGAGCTCTTCTGGGTTGTCCTTTAGCAGAAGCTCAGTCGATTTGGAAAGAAAATTAGTCATCGATTGTTTAATGGCAATATGTGGGGTAATGTAATATTGTGATGAGTTAAACAGGTGTTCTATTGGTTTACTTCGGATCAACTTAAATTGTACTTTCTCCCACAGTGTTAGGAAGATATAGAGAAAAATAAATTATATTAAGGGCATAAATAGAATAAGAACTTAGTTAAAGAGTTAAAAGTAGTGTCGGAGGTTATCATTTAATATTATTATCCAATAGTTCAAGACATTTTTGAAAACTGTCTATCCATGTACATAGAGACAGTAAAACCATTCCTAATTACATAAAAAATACTTCTATATTATTTTCTACTTAATGTTTGCCTTGGATTATGAACTAACTTTAATCAAAAAAACTTATATATGTGCGTTTTTATATTTCTTGAGCTTCTGCCTCTTTACTCCGTTCTCATGGAAATCCATCTTTCTACCATTCTGCTGCTCCATTTCAAAGGATTCAGGTGCATTTTAATAAATAGGTTATTACTTTGCTTATTACGCAAATTTCAATATCTATGATCTTGTTTTTACATTGGGTATGTAACCAAATGTGATGTTATTATGCAATTCTTAACATCAACACTTTTTTTCACAGAGAGATATCTTATACTAACCCAATTTCCGGACTTTTTCTATGATTAAGCAGATTAGAGAATTTTTCATTTATAAGAGGATATATTTCATGACCAACTTCAAATAGCAGGAAATGTTTTTATGGAGACTTTGCACTTAGAAAAAACATATAAAAATAAGCCAGGTTAATGAGATGTACAAAATGAAATATATGTTTTGTTTTAGGAGATTTGGAGTTTAAAAGTTTGTTAGTACTAAGCATTCTTGACCCATTACTCTTAATGTCGTTCTCTTTCCAACAAATGGCAACCCTATCGACCTAGTCTTTGTGCTGAAAATTCGAGCGCCACATAATGAGTAGAGTGAATGAGGGAGACTTGAGGTTTATTATCCCATCCTCAAATCTATTTTGATATAGTTACTAGTGATATAAGCGGGTTATTTTATTTAGGTCAACTTTAGATAATTAGGACTTGTATTTTGGCTCTCTCTTATTTAGTCAGAGTCGTATCTATGTCTATATTGTTTCTATTCTCAATATCTTCTTCCTCAAAAGGTTTATAGAATATAGTTTAGTGAAAGCCTTACCCCTATAAAATAATGACTTTTGATATTCCAAGGCAATTTATTCACATGAAAGGATCTAGTGCAAAGTTTTCTAAGGTGGCCTCATATGACAGCTCTATCAAAAAACATATATGAAGGTTATTCACAGGGTACCGAAATTATGATCGAGACAACCGAAGGTATAATAAAATTAATACCACCTCGAACCTCAAGATATATGGATTTTCGGTACTTGTGCCGATGGGGATAGCTCCATGTTATGAATTAAGACTATATAATACTTAGAAGAAGAGTTAACCAAAGAAGAGATATTAGAAAATGTAAAAAAAGAAATGGGCTATGAGAAGAAAAAAACTGAGTTCTGAAGTGACAAAAATTTAATTTATCCATTTTATCAGTCATCTTGTTCTTTCTGTTAAACTGTACTTTCAACCAAATTTTGCCTGAAAATTACATTCAGCAGACCTTCATTCCTAACACATGTATTCCACACATTGAAGTATCTTATCAAAGTTAAAGATTTTTTTATTTATTTTTCTATAGTTTGAAACTATCTGAAATATACAAAATAATTATAAATAGAATAACAAATATATATTAATAACCCAGATTTTAGTATGAAGGGGCCAAGAGTTAAATGACCTCCCAAATGAAGACGATATTCTTAACTTAACTTTAACAGGGAGTTATTTGGGATAAGTATCCTAACCCTCACGCTCGCCTTGGTCTTACTACCTAGTTATAGTACATATTTTAGATAACATTTATTCCGGTAACTTCCATTAAATCTTGCATCTTTTCACACTTCATTCTGTACCGGTGTTTTCCATTAAGTTCCATTATATCTTGTATGTTTCCTTACTTGGCCTGTTACTGGTATCTTCCATTAAGCTTTGCTCTATTGTGCTGGTTTCTTGCTTGTTCTGTTATTGGTACGTTCTGTTAGGTTCTTGTTCTTGTATTCTGGAATCTTATGGTATCTTTCTTGTACATAATCTTGCCTTGGTCTTATCTTACTGTTATCTTCCGTTAACTCCAGTGACAGGTTCCTAAGAAGTATGTAGTAATGCCTTATTGGAGCTCAATTTGTAAATATGCCCAAAATTTTCAATATCCGGAATAAGTTGAAATCAAATCAAATACAACAACATCGGATAGAAAAAAAGAGTGAACCGTTCTCTCACGACCTCCTGATTCGCGATTTCCGGCATGTTAAAGATTCTGAAGATGTATTTATGATGATTGATGAGTGATTTGGCTGCATCCTGGAAAGTTTTGATTGATTTCGTGCGCAAGAATGTTCAAAACCAGGCTTTGGATCAGTTTGGAGGAGGATAAGGGGGATTTGTGTATAGCTTATAGGGAGGTCAAGAAGGATAGTTTTTCGGAGGGAGATGTTTATCGTGTCTGCTTTGTGGTGCTTATCGTGGGTATGTTGTCTTTTGGTGGCTCTTGGTTATGATGAATTTTTTTGCTTTGGACTTATTCTAGTGAAGTCAATGAGGATCTGAATATGAATATGGGGTTGTTTGCTTTCAGGGGGGATCAGCGTTTGCTCCAGCTACTTCTGAACCTTTCTTGCTTCGTTTCCGCTTATTTTTCTTAGGGATTCTGGATACTTTCGTTCACAGCAAGCATCGTTTGAATATATTCAAGAGGATTTATTATGGCCAGCCTTTGCCTTTTGTATCTGGACATGGTTCTGGCGATGGCTATCGGGGATATTCTGTTTGGAGTTGGAGGGGTATTTGACAGGTTGCTCTCTTCTTGTTGTGATTGTTCAGGTGGCGGTTCAGTAGGAGGTGTTGGGTTCCAGTTAAGCCGATCTTGGACTTCCAGATATGATATTTCCCTGGGCCTCTTGGGTTGTAAGTTGTTGTTGATGTTTGAGAGTCTGAGGGAGGTAAATTGCTCATCGTGGAGCGTTTTTTCTGTCCTGTTGTATTTATCTTTTAGGTCTTGGACAATCTTGCACACATCTAGGTCGCCTTCTTGGATTCTCACCTCCTTTATATGAATGTTTTCAGTGGCTGCTTTGATCTTCCTCGATAGCATATGAAGTTTTTTATTTATTCGTTCATCTTCGGGCCAGTTGACAAGACTATACAAACCAGGCGAGAGTACCAGAGCTCGTACAAGATTTCGTTTTGCTGCGTTCCAGATTTCAGGAGATTGAATAAAGTCCCGATATTTGTTCAGTCTTATTTCGCAGAGTTCCAGTTTTTGTAAGATACTATTTACTAAGATACCAGCTGAATTAAATTCCATCCCCAGGTATTTATATAACTTCACTGGCTCTATACACTCGCCATTTACTGTTACTGGATCGGCTGAAGGTTGCAACTTTTGTTCCAGAATTTCTTTAGTATGGAGAACAGCTAACGTACCCTTACGACTGCGATTACGCGTGCCGTCGCAGAACCTACTTCTACAATGGGCATCAAAACTTTTCTTGGCTTCAAAATATCTGTCACAGGTTTCGCAGTAGAATTTGGATAAAATGAGGTTGATGTCTTCGTCAGGTATATCTTCATTTATTTCATAGCCTTCATCCGTCAGCAAGATTTTGGTTTTTGATATATGTATTCTCAAACCAGACACAGGTTCCAGAGTTTGAAGTTGATTCACGAAGTTTGAGATTTGTTCATCGGAGTCGCATATTGTGACTATATCGTCTGCAAACGCTAAGGAATTGAACTTCATTCCCGCTACTGTCAAGTTGGTCAAGGTACTATGGTTTATTCTTTTCATTACTGAACTTAAAACTACTACGAAGATAGCTGGAGATAATGAATCCCCTTGTAGAACCCCACGTCTTAAGTTTACACTTCCTGAAAGCTTGTTTCCTTCTACTGCTCTTACCTCTGCTGCTTCATATAGACTTTTTATTATCTTTCTCAGTTTCTTTGGCACATGATGTTCTTTCAAGGATATTTGGATGAATCTATGGTCAACCGAGTCGAAAGCTTTCTGGAAATCTACAAAGAGTAACTTCAGCTTCTGATTTTTTCTAAGACAACGCTTGACTATGCTATTGAGAACTTCAATTTTATTCATTGTACTGAAGTTGGATCTAAAACCTGCCTGGTATGATGGCAGTTTCTCTAAGATGTGTGTCAATCTATTATTAATGATCTTTGTAAGAAGTTTGAATGTTGTATTTAACAGCGCAATGGGACGATAACTACTAGGTTCATTTTTACTTCCTTTTTGTTTGTAGATGTGGATTATTTTGCTACTGCATAATATTTTCAGATCCTTGTTTGGGATGGAGTCATTTCTAAAGATGTTTTGGATCTTCCTGGTGATGAGTTTTTGGACTTTTACTGAAGTTTTTAGGAGTTCGTTTTGAATGTTGTCTAGTCCTGGTACACGGTTGTTCTTGAGCTGTTTGATGGTTGTTAGCACTTCATCCGAAGTTGGCGGATGAACGTCGATACTTTTCTGAAGAGCCGGTTCAAATATCGGTCTGTGGTAATGTTCTATCTGACTTTTTGAAAGTTGTATTTTTGGAGTAGGAGGTATTTGTTGTTTTTCCATATATTCTTTCAGAATACGAAGTCTGGAGCCTACGTCCACCCTGTTCCCGGCTGAATCGGTATTTATTCTTGCTTGCAGTTTCTTCTTTGGTTTCAGTCTGTTTACTATTGCATAGGCTTCCCTTGTTCTGTTGGTTCTAAAAGGCTGCTGAATCTTGTTGGAGACTTTGTTTAGCCAGATGTTTCTGTCTACTAGCGCACTTGTCTTTACTGCTGCCGTTAAATCCTTCTTTTGCTGACGTGTGGCTGTTGAGAACTCTCTTCTTTTCTTTGTGACTAGTTCGATGGTTCCTGCTGAATTTTCCCTTTCGGGGATCTGTAGGTTTAGTGGGGGATGTTTTCTTTTAAGATTTTGTTGGCTAATGGGACAAGATCTTCGTACGCTGCTTCTTCGCCGGCCATTTCACGTAGTTTTTCTTCGATTTTGTCATTTACTAGCTGTACTAGGTTACGATCTTTAAGGAGCAGACTTACATCTGGCTTTTCTTTGTGGACAAAAGACTTGTGCGTCAAATTGGTCAAGAATCTGGCTTCAATTACCTGGTGGTCAAAGTTTGTACCACCGTACAGCTTCGCTGAAATGTTTTTTACAATTCTGAAGGATGTCAGCAAGGGTAAATTGTTTGTTACGAAGAAGTCAATTTCTGATTCTATCCTGGAGTTACCTTTCTGGTAGTATGTTGCATGTTTCTTTTCCTTTTTCCTTCCCGTTTTGAATTTAAAGTTAACAACCTCATATTCATGCTGTAGCAGCCATCTTTCCAGCATCTTTCAGTTCCTGTTCGATCTATGCGAATATCCATATCGATTGTTATCTTGTTTAAAGTTCCGGTTCAACTGCGCGTTAAGGTCACCTCCAATGAGGATGAGCCTTCTCTTGTTTACTTTAGAAGTCACTTTTTTTAATTGAGAGAGAAATTTTTTGTAATCATCTGCACTTTTTCCTGAGTGTGGGGCGTAACAATTTACTAAAACAGCTTGAGCTTTACCATTTAGGATTACTACAACTTTTAGGATCCTATCGCTTGGAGTCTGAACTCCAACAACTCTCTCAGAGAGTTCTTGGCACAGAAACGTTGCTACGCCTTCGGAGCAGTTGGGCTGTTTTGACAAAAACCACCTTCCTGCTCTTTGGCTAACGTTCATCTCTTGTTCTAGTCTCTTGTAGCCTTGCTTGTTCACTTCTTGTAGCATCAGGACGTCTGCGTCCCTGGAAATTTCACGAAGTACGTTTAGTTTGAAGGTAGTAAGCCCACCAACGTTGACACTCAGCACAGAGACTGAGCGTCTTCGAAGGCTCGCGTGCTCTGGGACTTCTGTTGAGGCTTGAACGGAGCGGTTCAAAGAAGAACTAGAGATTTGCATCTTTTGTTTCAGATTCCCAAAATTTAGACGATATCCATAGTCTATTGATCTCGGTAGAAAGTCCACTGGTATATTGATGTATGAAAGCTTCAATTCTAGTAGTTTCTGTTGCTTAGTTCATTCGAATTTTATCACATTAATTAAAAATCTTTTCTAGTTTCTATAAAAGTTTCAGAAACAAAGAAAATACTTGAATATAACTGGAACTGTTCGCAATTGGTCTATCTTGATAGATGGAAACATATATAATCTATCAATGATTGCTTGTTAAGGTTTTTGCTGAAGTTATTAAATATTTATATTTCAAGTTTAGAGACAGCAGTTAGGGAAACTAAAATCTAGTTTTCTTAAATAGTTGTTTAGATGTCTATTCATCAGGATAATATAAATTAAGGTTTGTAACAACTTTTTAGAATTAAATGAGTTTTTCAACCTGCTTATTTTTCCCCATTAAGAAATTCAAGTTGATGCCTTAAGATAAATAATTGATAAGATATATGTTTTGGGAATTCTTCACGTACTTATGAATATAATTTGTATTTATAGTAGAGTGTCGAATCATTTCATATAATGGCTTTTCCGCACCTCGGTTGCAAACATCGAAGTAACAATATGCGTTTCGCTCTTGATGTCATTGCTTGTAAGATGAATTAACAGAGCTGCATCACCCAGCTTTAATTTTAAGAAAGTTTATTCGAAAAAAATTTAGAAACATAAATTAGCTCCTTGCGCTATATCAGCTCTTTAATTTTCCAGTTATCGTTTGAAATGAAGTTTTTTTGTTTGCTTAAGGCAAACACTATGACAGGTCATCTACTGCATTCTATATGAATTTGAATTCCCCAAATATCCAAGAGCAAAGAAAAACAATTTTAAACCAGAATAAAATATAACCAACTTTGCGTCGCATTATGTCTATGACATATTTCTTGTTTAATTTAATGAATTTATGAGAAATTTGCTCTTAATACATTGATGTATGATCAAGTGTATGATTTGTGGACTCGTACAAACTCTTATATTGCTGTTAGTTACATTTACCAGGACCTTATATATATTTATTTATTTATTTATATTTATATATATATTAAGTGAAAACAATACGTTATTGTACTTTCTTTGAATTCTTAGTGCTTTAAAACTAATGAAACTTAGTTCTTATATTTACTAAAATAGTCTCGCAAGATTATCATACATTCAGAGTTAATAAAGACAGCTGTGATACTGATTGTGAAAATTTAATTTGCTTTAAGACTATTTTGGACATCACCTCCTTAGTTTTTTTTTATTTCTGGAGAAAGCTCTGTATGGTTTGAACATTGAGTTGGCAATATTAATCATAGGCAGGTAAAGATTGTCATATAGATATCAATTTGTTATAAGAATTGAAATTGAAGCTCCACTATTTGAATTGGAGACTGAAAAAATTTTTTACGCACATGGAATTTACTATTTGATAAGGTTATGTCAAAAAATACTGGAAAAGTACGGAGACTCATATCTGATTCAAAAAAACTTATGAGCAGATGAAACAAAGATTAACTGCGACTACAATTTATGGGTAGAAGCTTTGGGATCATACTTCCATTTTACCCCAATAGAATGAGCAGACACCTGTTTCTGAATCCATTATAAATGAAGATGACCACGAAATACACAAGTTTGATTTAAATATGATACTTATAGACGAATTTGAAGAATAAGCCTAAAAAAAAAGAGAAACTTAGAGCCTATTAAAAAGAGAAAAGAATAATTGAATGTATTATGGTATATTATTTATTAAGTCAATCAAATACCTTGGGCATTGAAAAATATTTCCGATTAATCAAATCATGGACCTAAGGAATATCTCTTTTATACGGTCTGAAATTCAAAGAAACCTCTAGCCATAGGAACAACATGAAAATCCATTTATTCACCAAATATTTCTAAATCTTTGAGACTTTTTCTTTCTTGTGAAGTATTGTTGGAGCGTATATATGTTCCACCTCAAATGGATGTATTTGAATGTTCTTGTTATAATGTGCTGGAGCAATTGAAGAGACTTGAATTAGATAGCAATGAACCCATAAATGCTGTTACGTAACTCCAAGAAATGTAACGAAAATACGAAACTAGTTGCAAAGACATTTCAAGAGAAGTAGTGTAAATGTGACTGGTCTAATTAAAATCCCTCAGCAAAAATACAGAAATATCCGCTGAAAAGAAAAGATAAACTCGAAGGGGTGTAATGTTGCTTAAAGAAAACGGGAAGTATATTCGATACCTTATCATAAAACAACTCGCCGTTTTCTTTGACAGAAGATATGTAAACAATCTTCAAGAAGGCAAGAATCTTAACAGATGGAAATAATGATGATTTAGTTATACCAAATATCCCAATAAATTGATCAATTTAGTTGGAAAAGATTTCTTCGATCGTCTTCTAAGAGAAAAATTCTTCTAGGACTCAACCTGGTTTCAACCATGTTCCTCATAATAAAAATACGTCAAACAACATTCCAACCCCAAAACCGAGTTCCACCAAGAAGTATAGAGAAGCAAAAGAAGTTAAGATTAACTCCAAGAAGGACTTAAAGAATTTTGATATTTATGAGCCAGATACAATTACATTTAAAGAGAAGTTGACAATAAATATATTATATATCTTCTTAAAGGGTTGTATATTGAAAAAGAGGTGAAAACAACTCCCAAAACAGTGAATTGAGCAATGAAAAAAAACAATCTAGAATATCGCAGTATATTCACAGAAAGGAATAATGAGTATATGAAAATAATCCCGGTAGCTTAACTAAGGAGAAAAAAAACTCACCTAATTCGAGAAAAAAAATACTGGTAGCAAGAACATACTATCGAAGTTAGTTCAAACACTGGTACTCGATCAACTTATCAAACCGTGACTCTTCTTTGGAATTGTTAGACTTATTGAAGAATGAACATAGGGATAACTCAGGTTAGAATATCACAATCCTAGTTTTGTCAACCTATAGTGAAGACAGAAATATAAATAATCAAAGCATTAACTCCTTATACTTATCCTATATTAATAATAATGATGAAAATTATTTCAATTGGTACGAGGAGGAAAGCTAATTTAAGTCGATAATTCACTTTATAGGCTTCTATAAATGATAAATAAGAAATTCATGCACCGAATAGAAATATTTGAAAGAGTTTTAAAGCTAAGTCTACTATTAATACATACAAGTTGATCAGTACGAAAGATGAAATTTGGAGTACTAAAATAGAAGAGGGCGAGTCCAAAAGATGGACTGATGATATTGAAACTTATATTGGTAAAATTGAAACAGGTTATAGTGACAATACGTGGGCTGAGAAAGGATGTGAAGATGAAATAATAATTCCTAAAAAGGGAGAAACTAGCAATTTTAATCCCTTTCAATTTGATAATGCTCCAACTTGTGGTATATTTTCTGCAGATAAGAATCATAGGTTGCAGGTTCCATTGAGAAAACTTCCTAATTAGTTTGGGAAGATATAATTCTTTTTCAACGAAATCACTTATCGTTATTGATCCGATATGATTTATTGATAATTTTTCAAAAAGAAATTGCCAGTATTTTTGTCATTAAATGCTTATAATAATTGCCCAATCATTTTGATTGATTATTAATAATCAATTGATTATCAACAATAAATTGGACTCCATAGCCTTGAATCAAGCGGTGAAGAATCTACATTTCATTTTGCCACCATATTGAGATCTCCAAAATACGAGGCATAAAGTCCTACTGCATCCTCTTACCTGATTATTCCCGGGTCATGAGGTTTTTTTCTGTGGATTTTATTGTAGTGTGCAAAAATATATATCTTTCTTGGGCTATACATTCTAAGGTTATATGACCCGATTTATTATTGATAATCAGAACAAAATTAGAATCAGTTGATAAAAGTTAAGATCCCAACTCTTTTACTGATAATCTGAATCAAAGCAAATACCAATGAATTACTAGTAATTTCAATAAAATCTAATTCCTAGTTACTACATAAATGTATAGACAAAATTAATAAGAGAATTATAGTAAAATCTAATCTTATCGATGACCAGGAGTTAGGGCTAAACTGTGATGAACTCGTACTATATGCAGATTAGGTAAAATAATTTAGAGCATCACCAGAGATGTGGACAGATTGCATTGTGCTTAAATGGGATTGAGAAAAGTTTTTGAACAAACTATAAAGAGAGAAAAATGTCACATAAGATGAAGTACACTATTTGAAATAGAACCTTAAGGCATTTTAAGCTAATTCTCCACTATTTGAAATCTAGAAAAAGGGCGCTACATGTAACTGTAGTTAGCCCTTGACCCTTTCAAAATCATATCTACTAGATGTTTCATAATAGTAACTTCATTGTATTAGGTGTCATGCATAACACAGTTTCCACTTTCCTTGAAATTGATACCTTTGGTTTTCGAAACTCTTAGTTTCATTGATAACATTGGTGCCTATTACTATACACTTTCGAATAAAGTACGATAAAAATATTTGCAGATTCTTTGAACTATTTACTTTTCGCAATGAATGAAAACACAAAGTTTTTACATCATTCTTAGGCTCTTGTATCATTATATGATATTGACAAATATATATATATATTATAGATATCATCCTCACGCGGCTTGTAAACCAAAAAAGATAACAGGTAACAGAAGCCTTCACCCAGACGCATCTTGGATATCTTTCTGATCACAATTTAATTACAACTAAAATTAAATAAAATTTGGAACTAAAAGCACTAATTTTAGACCTTAAACATCACCATCATGTTCTGGATAGCTCAGTTGAGAATTTTCTACATGAGTAAACTTGTCAAGAAAGTATATGCTCTGTAATATGGCATGTGTAACTTTATCAGTGCAGCTGTGTAGGCACTACGACATATGGTAAAGGATGAAGATATTGTGAAAGTCTTTCTGTACCGAGAACTGTTACTTCAACCCTATAATATATAAGTTAAATTCTCAGCTTTCTTGGACCTGGGAAATTTTCTAAAAACATATCTGCTTGCACATATTATCATAATGATAAAGCGGGGTTCCAAAATAAAGGATATTAACTTGTATGCTTATGTCACTTAATATCTGCAAAGTTAATCCAGAAACCTAAATTCAAGGCTTATATAATAATTTCACATATACGAATGGAAGCGAGATCCAAGATTGTAACTTATATTTATTTTTAATTTACATCTGGTTGAATTTAGGATTGAAGTGAATTAAAAGATTCAATTATTCAAAAATCTTGCCGTGCATTCTCACCGTGCATAAAACTATTCTGAGACTATTTTAATATTGAATCAATTTATTTTATGGGATCTAGAATTTAAAAAGATAGAACTTAGAATACTATCTTCATCAATAGGAAGTACAAATTCACACGTTGAATGACAGCAATGGCTATTCCCTCACCTGTTGGATATAACAAGACATTGAGAAAACATCTCAGGTGAAAATTCTTCTAAGGATTTCCTGAACCGATTATTCAGATACTATTGGCTCATCTTTAACCACAAACTTAAAGGGTTTTAAGCTATGCCTCATGTTGATGTGCAAATCGTCATCAAGAAATATTTCGAAAAGATTGCGTTTCAATGAGATTTCCGCTTTCTAATAAAAAAAGATAGTCAATTGGGCAGCAGTTTATACTTCACACTAACTTTCCAGTCCTACAAAGTAAATGAATTCCCAAGGATTTCGTGGACATATTGGCTACAATTTCGTCGCATTTGGCGAATGCAATGGGGCTAGAGCATTTCTCTCTTAGGCTAAGCTATGGTGAACCTATCCTGCAAAAGTTATCATCTGCTCTAATGCTGGTTTCACTCAGAAAGTATCCAAACTTTCGGCCATATATGAAAAGTACATATATTCTGTATTTTTGTTATAATACTACTTATGTTGAACCTCAAACGGGTCTATTTCCACACCATTTTCCATGCTCTCGTACATAATGATTGCTTCCAAGTGATTTTTCTTTATGCAAATTTCTCGGTTATCATTTATCATAACAGTAGAAAATACTATAATGTTAATATAGGATATATGTTTTTGAAAATTAAAGCATAATCAATCTTTCGACATTATTTAAGATAGACCGACCATAAAAAGAGCATAACTACCAGCAAGATGAAGGAATAGAATAAGATGAGACTTGATACGAGTAAATTGCGTTGGGAAAGCATAAATCCGTATATCTAGACATTTTTTAAGTTCTGGGAACTCGATTTCAGTTGTTGCATGTGCCTCATACGAGTACTAGGCTTTCGATAAACATCCCAAGTGCCTGATTAACTTCAGTATAGACGGCTGACGTTTTAGTTAGTATGTTCGCCACACTTTTGAGTATTTGACTATTTGAAAGTTCATTCCGAGCAGAAAAATCCTTCAAAATTTTTCATATTCCATTGAAATGTATTCGACACACGATGTGGAAATGATCTTAACCTCAAATATTTCAGCTTAAATTCAAATTTGGCAAACCAACAAAAGAAACGGTAGCGGCTTAGGTAAATCATTTGTTGATGAGATTCAATCGCAACAAAGCCAGGGTAACTGGCTTATGTGATGAACCAATACATTGGAGTTTGAAATCAGTCAATCCAGTTTTTGTGTAATGTTGCTCAACGAAATATACTTATTTTTCAAGGAATAAATTCCTTAAAAGACATTAGCATAGAAAACTTGAAGGTTCCAACTTATGTTGAAATTATGGTTGGTCGGTAGATTTCGCTTAATTGCAGCAATTCTCTCTTGCAAAACCACCTGGAAAGTATTCTTGCTATACATCTTAAAATAGGTACTAGCACCTGGTTATCTAGGCTTCTATTATTGTCAATATTAAATACTTATTATTATTTAGCAGCTCAAAATTTTGAGCTCTTCCCTATTCTTTTCACGAGTCAGTTCCAGCATCAGATGGTATAAGGTAGAGCAAAAAACATTCTTACATCATTGAAGATACAGTGACCTGAAGCACTGAAGCAAATCTAAGTACCATGTTTAACAGTGTTCAAAACCTAATACTCAAAGGCGAGTTCAATAAATAGAGGCCTAGCTCCAAGTAAATTAAGAAAAAGTGTCCAAGAGATCATAAGCTGATGCTAAAGTCCACTAACTTGCCACACCTTCCTCATTAGAAATAACCAAACTAACTTCTTCGTGCAATGCTTCGGTAACCTCTTCTACAAGGTGAAGTAGGACCTGATTAAACCATTCTCTTTGATATTGCCCATGAATCCAGAATCCTATATCTCTATCTGAACAAATGTATAAATCAACTTGTGTTTCAATGTCAACAGAAGCCCTTGCAAAACCTGCAAAAAATAGTACATGGTCTAGCAGTTGTGCTGAAACATTATTTTTTAGGAATATGATAATAACTTTTTCAAAATAGCCTAATCTCATGGGTAGATTAAAATGAAGAGTAAAAATCAGCTCTTCGATAGGTCTCCAAACAAAATTAATATTTTGAGAGTTGACTTTTGGAAGCAGTCCTGGGACTACATAAACTTCTTTGCTAGGGTCAATATCAAATTTAATTAAAATCAATGTTTCAAGTGCCAACCTTAGTACAAAATTTCTTTCCCTTTGAGAATAATTTTTGAGCAGAACATTATAGAGGTCCCTATGAATTTTTCCTGTATCCACATAAATTCTATAAAATGGGAACTTTTTCTTAGTTACTCTAAACGCCAGTTCATGCAAAGTTGGATCTCTAATAAAACTTCCCAAAGCCTGTGCTAGCCAAGAAGCAGAAAAAAATATGAAATTTTGATCATCTTGCAAATTTAAATGTGGGAAATGGAGAATTAATCCTGTTGAAGAAAATATTTTGAGATATTTTTCCGTAAAATCAGGTTTGAATTTACAATCAAGCGTTTGTTTTTTGAACTCTTTGAGAGACATATAATTTGATTGTTCTCGACAGTAATCAAAGAATAAAACAAAAGCGCAAGAAAGAAATGGTCTTGACTTCACATTCCCCTTTGTTTCACCAGACACAAATCCAGTTATAGCCTTTCTAATATAGGAAATATGTTTTGATTGTTTTCCCATGCCGTTTTCAAGCGGAAAGAAAAGTAGACCCTGATTCTTTACAACTACTGGTACACTAGAAAGTTTTTGAATAACAGTTTCCACTAATTCATTTGCGAGCCTTAAATCCTCATCATTATGTTTTTTCATATATCTGTGCAAAAATGTACCTACAAACAGAATTGACGCATCAGGAACTATTCTTAATACACTCTCACACCAAAATCGCATTCTCTCCAAATCTATATTTTTCATCGCTGAGAGTTTGAACACCATGATATAAAGAGCTCCTGTGTTCATGAAAACTGGGTGTATAGCTGAAAAAACTTCTTGCCCACCAAAATCATAAACTCTGAAATATGTTTCGTGGGTATTATAACCAGGTTTACCTGTAATCATCGTCTCAACGTAGGATTCATCAGCAACAGTTCTTTCAATTAACTCATCCACAAAGGAAAGATCGAGTGATGGCCCCAATTTCTTATTATAATCCCAAGGGCTTGAAGAATCATAAGGTATATTGTTTTTCACTCTTTGCACACTTAATTCATATTTTGTAAGGAAAGTCCAATTATAATGTGTGGGATTTATCGCAAAAATATCAGTGTCATCGAGAACTAGAGTAGAAGAATTATCTGCTAGAAAGGATCTATTAAATAAAGTTCTTTTTGTTGACGTTTTACCAACTCGACCATCACCTACGACTTACTTACAACAAGTATTTACCGAGTAGAAAGATTTGAGTTTCATTAAAAAAAAGACCAAGTGTATATCGTTGATAGAGAACAGTTCGTAGGAAATGCTTCAGACGTGTTTTCATTGGTTTCGTTCTTATTTCTGAGACGCTACAGATGTCAAAGAATAATAAGTATTTTTTAGTTTCAATAAGTTTGTAAAGTTGAAGAAGTTCGTTTTTTTGAAGAACAGCTATTCCTGGGCGCAAACTATTCATTAATATAAAAATATAGATTCTACATAAATTTTCTTAACTTTGGCCAATTAGGAACAATTTTAAAAGTCATTTTAAGTGTTTCTTTCCTATGGAGAAATACATCCTTCTCATCAATGCTGAATAACTAGAAAGCAAATTAGATGTACAATATATCTTGGATATCTCTGGCTTTGGCCACAGATTGAAGTAACTTCAATACGGCTGGTCCACCAGCTAAACTGTTTTGAATACTCAAACCTAAAATTAATACTAGAAAAAAAATACCTTTTAAATTTTTGAGTCTTCCAATAAATTTATATAAATATTTTTTGGCTTCAAATTGACAAAAGAAAATACTAAGTAATTAGTTAATAAAAAAAGACTACACCTTATTGAAAATACAGTGAGCAAATGTTTGCTCTTAGCAATACATTTCATATTTTTGTCGTTAATTGAGCATTGTAATAGTCTAAAGTGAACAAAATAAAGATATTAACCTGAAGCTTTTTATATCCTTGAATTTTTCAACTATTGAACCAAACTTCTCATCTAAAATATGAAGTGGTAATTGTTGGAATCTATACTCATAAACAAGAAAAATATACTCCAATGTGTTACTTTTCAAATAAATACCTTCCTTTAAGAGAAAAGCATTAATTTCATTTTTAAAATTTTCAAGTTGACCTTTATTTTTTTCTACAGCTGGATTCCTAAACATTAGAATTTAAGTCGAACAAACCATTGAAAAACATAATTCGTCCACACATCCTTAAAAGGATATTCATGTAAAAAGAAAGTTCTCATATTATTTTAATAAAATCAACTGAAAGAGATCCAGAAATATGTCTTAGAGCAGGGGGAAGTTATTGCTGTTCTTGGTCTTGTTTGAGTAAGACGAGAGGAGGTGAAATGAAGTAGAAATGTCAAGCAAAACCTAAGATTGGCGAATTCAAGAAAAGCTATAATGATAGCAACAGTATTTCTTTGGTCTGTTTCTTTGGAAATGTTATATATAATACAAATGCGATGTGAACTGGAATACGTTTTCTTTTCGTTTACAACCGTTTTTTCTTTACTCTTAGATATTTTGGGAAATTCTACTTTATAAAGTATTCGGTAGATGACGTGGCATGGTGTTTGCTTTAAGGAAAAAAACACTTTATTTCATATGGTAACTGGAAAACAAAAGAGTTTATAAAGTGCAAGGGGCTAATTTATGTTTCAAAATTTTATTCGAGTAAACTATCTTTAAATCAAAGCTGAGGGATGTAGTTCTTTCAAGTAATGTTAAAGCAATGAAATCAAGAGCGAAACAAATATTGTTACTTCGACGTTTGCAACCGAGGAGCGGAAAAGTCAGTATATGAAACGATTCGACACTTGGTTAAGAAGATTATACTTATAAGTAGGTGAAAAGCTCTAAAATTAAATTTTTTCCGATTTTTTTACCTTTAGACGTTATCCTGAATCTGCTCTTGGGACTATATGGGCAAGTTGAGAAACCCTTTTGATTTTAAAAAGGTTGTAACATATACATATTTATATTACCAATATCGATACATATTTCATAATATATTTTATATATAAAGGTTTCAATTACTAGAACACTCTCATAAAACTTGTAATGCAGACCACGCGTTAGTTCAATAGTAGACTAAAGGAACCTTTATAGAGAATATATAGGTTTTCAGGTATCAAAATAAAAAAATTATAAACAGTTTGAGGTATTATGTTTAGTTGATATTTTTGTATATGAAGTTTCATTGGAAAACGAAGAAGCTTGAATCTATTGAGTAACTAGGTTATTGGATATAGGATCCCTATTAATCCTACACTAGAGCGTTGCCAGGTTATTCAAATATCTACTCTAATTTTCAAAAAGCAAGTATGTGATCAATTACATATTTGGACCAATAGCACAAGAGTCTGTAGGAACTTCAAACCTACCTAGTGACTCCCAATTATTGCACTGGTGGCAGAGAGATCATAGGGTATCGTGTTAGTTATAACATGAAGAACTCCCTTCAAGAACAAAAGTCTTTTACAGGAAAACGAATTTCAATGGAATAAAGCTTCTATTGCACCTCAAGCAAGTAGTTGAAACAAGTAAGGATATTTAAACCTGTGGAACATAACCATGCAACACACTAGTCCAATAGTGAACTGTGCATTTGTCTTCAGTCAATGTATCTTCTTTAATTTTAATATAGTTTTTTTGTCATGAATTAGAAACAAAAATCCTTATCATAAATATTTAACATAAAACTCTTTATAATGATGGATCTAACACTGAAGCTCTTGCTGGCAGCTAGAATAACTGTAACTTAACATACAAGTAATGTAAAGTGTTTTATTTATTATATCCTTGAAGAAGGCAACTAGACTAGGTAAGTTTGCTGTAGCGTGGCTTAGGAACCCTTTCTAGCCTATTTCGCACCTAGCATGAATATCTGGGCAACCAAAGTGTTCCTATGGCTAATGTAAAGAGATAATTGGTAGGAATTCCTTTAGCTATGAGTTATACAAAATTTTATTAATGTTTTCCTAGGTCTCCACAAAATGTTTCTTTCGTGCGACCCTGATGTCAGTCTATTACCTCAAGAAGCTGAAGTTGCAATCTAAACCATTGCAGCAGAAGAGCAAAAAGCCATCTATAGTTATTGTATTGGACCATCCAAAGTAAAACAAAGTAATGTTTAACTTGTTGTTGTAATAGATATAGTATTCATTGTCGTCATTATTGAGAACCCTTATTTGGTATATAAAAAGCCAGTTGTAATCGATTTATGAATTTGGTCGTAACCGGAAAATCTTATTTCGTATTAGGTGCAAATTAAATATGATATTAAATAAGATATAACGTTACTCACAATAAGCAGTTATATATAACAAAACATGTTAAGAAAGTTCTCTTGGAATTTATTAACGTTAACAATAATATCTAAGAAGTGTTAGGACAAGATTGTGCCATGGCATGAGCAATAAGACCTACAGCTCGTTGCACTTTTTTAACAAAGTGAGGCTTAAAGGAGACTCCTAGAACATATTCAAAATCAGTCTTTACTAATGTTCAACTGGATTAAATAACTATTCTCTAGGAACATCACCACAGTTTTGGTAGACTTTTTTCCTGCTCGTTTGGTCTCTTAACAGGTCTTAACTATTAAATGTCTGCTTTTCACATTGTTTTCATCTTTCGTTTAGTTCAATTTGAAAGGTGACATAATTAAAGTTCATGTCACTAGGTTCAAAGGATTTTTCTAATTGTTGATTAAGAACTATGAGAACAGAAAATTCAAATCTTTATGTAGAAGTTTTACTATATCTTAGTCGCAGAGTCCGTTGCAAATCTTACACTATCTTGTACTTTACATAACACGCAGATTGTTTACATGGTCTTTAGATTATATTCTTCGAACAATGCAACAGTGATTTTGCTTGCACCATTCTGTGGAAAAGAGAAAATCTTCATGAAACCTATCAAGTTACATTATATAGATGAAGAAGTAATTCTTTGACTATTATCAAACATAAATTTCACAATGTTTCTGGTGATAGATAATATTCCAAAAGAAAACAAAAACATGTTATGTTAATCAAACGTAATTCCAGTACCGAATAACACCACATTCTACCTTTGTACATATCCCATCTGGTCATGATAATTTTGCAATAGTTGAAGTGTAACTTTTACTAAAATCTTCATTTTACGATATTTTATCATTGCACTCCAGATTATAATACCAATCTCGGAGTTACATTTTAACTGTATCTTTTTCTTTCCAATTTTATCCGTTTGTAAGAATAGTTGTACTACTTCTTAAACGGTTATAAACTCAATACACGAGAATGGAATCAAGAATAAACAACTCCAAAAACTCAAGTGAAAGACGAATACTTCGTGAATCAGATACAGAAAATAATAAAGAAGTTTTAAGGAGGTTTCATAAAATAAAAGGAAAGAGAACTTGGGGGGATACACAAAAAACAACTTCCATACCGTTTAAATCTTTACAGACTTCTGGCAAGTACAGAGAAAAAATAGAGATAAAAGGAATTGTAAACAGCCTTTCTTGCAGAGAAACTTTTTTATTTTTTATTTTAATTTTTATTCCTTTGGCAACTTTAACAGTATTCTTGTCTTTGTCTTTATTTTTAGTTAAACACGTTTCTCAAAGGAGATAAAAATTTGTTTTCAAACAATCTACAAATTATACAAGTATTATTTTACATTCAAATACTAATTCTTAGGAAAATACAATACTTGAATCTTTCTTTCTCTCAGAAGGAAAAACAGTTGATTTACAACTTCAATTCTTTGAAACTGGAATCAAAGCGATATTTGCAGATACTGTTATTGATGAGGATGGACTAACTCAAGTGGATCCAATACTTACAATATGGAAAAGACCAAATGAAGTTATTCGTATTGTAGATTATATGGGACCAAACTCACTTGCTGCAGCTGTGGTACATTTTCTTCTCAAACTAACTTCCAGGTGCTAAACATACAAAAGGAAGAGGATCTGTTTAATTATGTGGCTCAAATCTCAGCAGTTTCTTCTTCACAAAGTGGTTTATTTACTTTTACAGTTCTTCCCATTGAACCAAATCCTGTTCCAACTAACACTTCTGTTCAATTGGACTTTAATGGTTCTAGAGGAAGAAATGGACGCAGCGCAACACTTATTGAAGGAGAGTTTTATCAGATTTTTGCTTATAGTAAAAATTCCTCTTTAGAAGATTTATTAAATACAGGAATTTTCGTTCGAGCTCCAGATGTATATTTTTTATTAGGGTTTATTTTTTTAGGGAACTGTTTTAGCTACAAATTTTGGTAGTTCAGAAATAGATTTTTCAGCTAGGCTATTATTTCAAGCAACAGAATCTGGGGATCATATTCTTGAAATACATGTTATAAAAGATGGAGGAAATACAGTTGAGCAAGAAGCTACTTGTAGTATTTATTCTGTTTTATCTCTTAGTATTTTATTCAGTTATTTCTCCTACAGAAATATCTTTGAGCACTACATCTGAAATAACTGGCGATATATTAGCAGCGAAATCTCAGTCTTATTTAATTACTTTGGAAGAAGACCTTGAATACGAAATCTTTCTGGAAAGTATTTTTTTTGAAGAATTTACGGAATTAATTCCAAGAACTTTAAGACAAGAAAATATTGAAGTTCTAATTCCTCGTTTTCCTCCTAGTTTAACATTAAGGATTGAAAATCCTTCAACTGCTGAACTCTTAAGTCAATTAAAAACAGAGTTTGACTACGAGTTCTCTCATGAAGATGAAGCTATAGTCATGAACCCGGTAAATCTTTCAGGAACATCTTTAACATTTTCATCTAATTCGAGAACCCCTGTTCTTCTAGAAGTATTTCCAACAAACGTATTATATTTTGTTATTAATAATTTATAGCCTGAATATTACACGGAAGAGTTCTCACAAATAGTTGGTTCTTTTAGTATTTCTATATCTGCTCGATTTGTTGAAAGATCCTCAAATTTTGTGCAACTAGTGGATCCAAATGATCCATACAGTGAGTGTTTTGAAAACCCTTTTGAACTTTTGGCCGCTGGATGTAATACTGGTGTATTCTTATTCTGTAGAAGTGAAGGTTTCCCTTTTGTATTATTTTGGATGTTTTCTGTAATTGTAGGAAAATATTTTTGAGGCAAAAGTAGATGAAGCAACTTTATTTTGTAGTTGTGTTGGATATATTTGTCAAGAGTTTCCTGGCAGTATAAATAATGCAGAACAAACTGCTGATATAAGTCTTGTGTTTGATATTATACTTCTTATTATGGGAATTATTTGTTTATGTATTACTTGTTATTTGATCTACGATTACAAAAAGGTTTTTCAGAGAAACAGTATTTTTTCTTGTTTCTTTAGTTTTTTAGAAGTTGCTTGGAAAGTTTTATATAAAGTTCCTTGGATTCTTTCTATTCTTTTTTTTCTTAATTTATTGATCTATGCTTCTGCTAGAATAATCTTGATTAAATTCTTTAGACATTTGGATGACCTAAATAATGCTTATATTGGAAGGCAAGAAACTTTTTTCCGAGACAATGACTATTTATTTTATGAAAATAATCCATTTGATGAAATTTACACATATTTAGATTATACTCTCCAAACAGAATATGAAAATCCAGCTCCTTCAAATTCAGCACCTTTCTTGAATGATGCTGCACTAGAAATATATGAGAGAATTAATATTGACGTTAGAACTACAGGTGATACATTTGCATTTTCGCAAGCTATCAAAAAATCTTTATGTATGATCCAGTTTATAGAAATATCCATCGCCTGGGTTTATGTTTCTTTTTCTGCATCTGCCGTATTAAGAAAAAAAGCACAAAACCAGAAAGAAAGAGTCATTTTATATATTCGAGTATTTCAATTTACAGTTGGTTTGAATATGTTATGGTATACTCTTGCAAAATTTATCACAGGTGGGAAAATATATTCAAATATTTTTTATTATTTATATGCATTAACTGCTACATTAGTTGCTGGTCTTTTATTTTATGTCATACTTTTGTTTCAAAGAGCTATTGTCTTAGATAGATTGTATCGAAGGTATTTCTTTTTATTTACAATAGATTTTTAGTAAAATGTCTTCTTCTACAAAATCTCCTAACGCTGCAAAAAAAAGAAATTAGTAGATGTAATTCGTCCAATTGAAAGTGCAGCTATTATTTTAATTCTCTGTGTATGTGGAATAACTGTTGCGAATATTTATTTTGGTGCGAATTATACTTCAAGAAATGATCGATTACGTTCTCGAAATGAAAATGTATTTTTTTCCTTTAATTTTTATTTTCCAGCTTTCCATTGCATTTGAAATATTTAATGATTTTTGTTTAATTGTTGGAATGGTTTGCATTTTTGCATATCTTGTTTGGAGTAATGGAGAAGCAAAAGAGTTAATGTTTGATGATGGAAGTAGTTATGAACGGCAGAGTAAGGAGATTGGAAAGAGTTCATACTTTCTACGTTCAAGTACTAAGAAATCAACTTCTCAAGCGCTTTCTACGCAGCAACTGTTTTCACATGTTGCAAAGACACAAGTATCGGGGAAATCGTTTTACCATCGGTTTGCTAGATCTGAAAATGAGAAGCCTTCTACAGTTAATGATACAGCAGGGAATAATTATCACAACAAGTTTCCAAAGTCCTTGACGCCTTTAAGTAGTTGCAAGAAAGCTGAATCTCAGTTGCAGGTTTCGAGTTTAGGTGACAATTACTGAAGAAATACTTCTTTGTGGGTTAGCTGTATTTAGATATATTGAAGCAAAAAATATAGCAGGTCAGTGGTTTTGTAGAGTTTCTGCTAACTTAAGCATTAATTTGTGCTATTATATATTTTGGTTCTAGATCTGTAATCAACTCGAGAGTTTGCAGATTTGGTGAAGTTTCGAGCAACGTCTAGGGAAAGCTTGAATAAGTATCCAACTTAGTTCCTTACAAAAATATAATGACTCTAATTGCAATTAGATTTCTATGATTATTCACACCTTTTAGCTTAGTATCGTAAACGGAGCTTATTTAAAATGGTTTCCCTTTACCATGGAAAACCTTTAAAGCTTACTGAACATATTATTAGAAGAGTATGGAAAGGATGCTGACTTCAATATAGAACAAACCTCCTGATAAAAAACCTAAGTTTTAATATAGCACTCGACACAAATTTTTAATTACTTTAATTAACTATTCTCTCTATAGTGTTGGTCTACTTCTTCCATGGTCATACAGCGAATATGTTAAAGACATTCTTGGAATATATGTTTTTCACACCGGGATCAAAACCTGTTAACTCATTTTTTGGCTCTTAAGATCATCAAAGATAATATTCAGAAATATGATAACCAGTAAATGCAAGGGTACACGATTATGAACAGGAAAAAGACGTATCTAACATTTTCCTACTGATGAAGAAACAGGTGGTGAGACATTTAGGCAAAAAAACGAAGAAACGGGGTTTATGACCACTAGTAGATTAAGTACCGGAAATCTATTATCAGTTCTATATTTTTTTAACGATTGTAGCGAAATCACTACCATGCAATATTCACTTTATGCTATGGAGAATGCTTTTTTTGAAGAATAACTTTTTATGCAGTATTAATATTTCATTTACACGCTGCCACGTCATTAATAGTTTTTGGAGTCACCAATTATCAAAGTTAGAGAAAATAAAAGGCTTGTAGTCAGTAAAAATGGTGTAAGTAGTAAAAAAAAATACAAAAACTTAAATTTCAAGCTTGGGGCTTTAAATTGGTATAAATATTGTCTTCTAACTCCCAGTAGTCGTTGAGATACGAGTCAATGAATAATTTGTAAAATTTTCTCTTTGATTGATTGATTAGTTGTTAGGCTGTATTTACAATAATATCACACTGTGATATAACAATATGTAACTTTCAAAGGAAGTTTTTGAGATAAGATACGAAACTTTTGGACGGAAAACTCTATGAATGTGAAAACATAACATGTTATAGGTCACAATTATGGGTTTGTAGAAATTGTCTAAGCCAACGGCGTAGACATAAAGTGAAAAACCCGAAATAAAAAATTACATGTACAAAAACTCAAACACACCAATTTTAAGTTTAGATCAATTTCATCATAAACTATATAACGAAAAAGAAGTATTGAAAAAGACTAGAAAACAGAGATATTAATTTGCTTGAACACGCATAGAACTCATACTGCTGATCATTAATTTTGTTCAGCACAATACTTTGACCATGCTAAGTAAATTTAAATAGGTTGAGAAAGTTTATTAACAAATTAATAGAACACAATCTCTTACTGAAATATACTTTGCTTTTAATTGTCATTCGTGTGAAAACTTAGACTTTGATATTATCATACAATATGTATATACGTAAATAGAAAATCCATTGTTAGAATATTTAGTAATTTAGCCCAATTAAAAAAATAATCAGCTATATAAATACTTTTAAAGTATGTGATGGTTATGGTGTACTAAAGTCAACTTATACAATCATATATCTGAATTGGGAATACAAGTGAATACTATGATGTGAAATC
The DNA here is from genome assembly GCA_015227615.1 of Labyrinthula sp. Ha. Lineage (NCBI taxonomy): Eukaryota > Bigyra > Labyrinthulida > Labyrinthulaceae > Labyrinthula > Labyrinthula sp. Ha. Next base: position 18,267 of record JAALGZ010000044.1, on the reverse strand, counting down.
CTTAAAGTGGTCAAAGTTTTCCTAGAACGTGGTAGATGAAGTAAATTTTTTGATTTATATGGGTGTTGACCTTATTTATTTGAAGCAATTTTATCACATTTGATTTTTTCCTGAAAAAACTTTCATTAGTATTATAAAAGCACTGTGTGGGAAAATTATTTTCATTAAGATATAAAGAGAATTTACTTTGCCACTTTAAGGCGAATCGCATTAATAAGAAAAGTTACAATTTCAAGATTTCAACCTCCCTTAAAAACATAAATTGTTATAATCTCTTTTAGCAGCATCTTTGTTATACACTATGCGAAATTTATATCTTGGTGAAAACTTCATTCAAGGGCTTATATAAATGTCTAAGCATGTAAATGTTACATTACCAAAACTTTCTTCAGAAAAATAATACTGTACCTTTATGCAACCTTAAATTGGTATAGATAAGAACAAGGATGCGAAACTTTCTCAGTTTAAAGGGTATTCATTCACTTTTCATTTCATATTTAAGGATAAATAGTAGGTGAAGTAAGTATCATAGAAAGGCCACATAGAATAGAATTAAATGTTATTTTCTTTCAATTCCACACACCTCTCAACACCCCCAAGAAAAGAACGTAGAGAGAAAAAACAGCAATCAAGAAATAATTATAACGTTTAATGAAAATTAAAGTAAGTAAATAAGAACAACTTGCTAAAATGTTGACTAAATTTAAATTATGAGAAAACCAAAAGGTCAGATAAGAAGGTACAATTTCTTCGGTTAGTTTCAACATCTCAAAAAAAAAGGTGTTCTTAATTTATATTTACTCCGTAACTAGGATCTGTACGTTTTCACTAGAAATTTTAAAGTTTCGCAACTTTTAGAAGTAAGTTTCGTGCTATAGAATATTCAAATACGTCCAATCTTTTCTTTTTTACATTATGAAAAAAAAAACAAAAAGTATTAAATACTATAAATTTATATAAGAAGGGTTAAAAAAATTGATCAAATTCTTAATAATAACATATGAGAAATAGGAGGATCATATTCAACAAACTTAGTTTTCAATACGAGAATATAAATATAATAAACATTAAGAAGAGAAAACCTGCAATATAAAAATTATAAATTGAGACTGGTAGATTTTATCAGTCCTTTCGTAGAATAAAGTAAAATATATTACCTAGATAAACGAACAAATTATATATATACCATAGTACTGAGAAATAGGAAACATAGTTGGGTTCTTAGGCAGAGAAACAAAGTTATAGAATTATTATATTGAATTCTATTAATGTTACAGACAATCCTCATCGCCTTCTTTCTTTTTGGAGTCCGGAAACATAGTTTGACTCTGTGTTTTACCAGGCACTGACTAAGATTGAGTAAAGACTGTTTCTTGATACTTAGTTTCCAGTTGCCTTTTAGATCCCGGCAAGATGTTTGCTCTTTCATCTATTGGTTTTAGTCGAGGGTTATTCTAGCAGAGAAGGTTACTTGTACCCTTTCATAATTTGAAATGAAGAGCGCTTTATGGATATTTTGTTTTGAATATCCGAGTTATTACTTTCCCTAATCATTATACCTAGTAGACAATATGACTTGATTTGGTAGTTCCTTTCCTGTTAGACTATCCATGATATATGTGATAGGGCCCATTATCCAAATACTACTCTTCCACGCTGTTCCCATTATTATTTCATCTATTTTACAGCCCAATTTGGTATCTCAATTTGATCCAGTGATATTCAACTGTATATTAAATACTCCGCTTAGAATTGTTTTTCTTCTTGAGTTCATTTCTCATCACTTCTCTCTCTGTTACAAGAACTCAAACACACTCCGACCCAATGTTCATGACGGTGAAGGCAGTAACTATATCTGTTTTTTCTTCTCGATATATTTAAAAGTTGTTTTCAGAATCATCAAACTAGAAGTTTGTCCCCATGAACCTGGTAACATAGTTTATCAAACGAATGCGTTACTTTGAAAGATTCATTTCTTTGTATCCATAATTGGACTTATGATTGGTGTTATTCAAGCAGCAGATTAGGGTTCTTAAAATTTTATCACATGCGTTAACAACTACTACAAATAGTAGCTCGTAAATCGGCTCATATGGATTTTTCTTTTTTTTCAGTCTCGGTTTTAAAAGTTTGGGTAAAAGAAGGGGGCTTAGCAATGTTTCTTACTTTCTCCCTAAAAGCTATGGGGAATTTGCCCTAAGATAAATACTGAATTGCAGAGCCTATTATATGAAATAACTTCATTGTGCTCCACACCACAATAGTTTTATGGAAAATATTCAACAAATTTTAAGTTCTAGGTAATACGTGATAGTGAAATATTAGCGTAAAGCTGCACGATAGTCACTAGAAACAGGAATGTCGACGGAAAACTAGAATATCAATCAGAAAATCATTATTAAAAAATTTAGCTGCAATTAAGCATTCAGAATGAAAAACTAAAAAAAATATTATACAAGGTGACTTTAGCTAAAATTCTCTGAGGTTTCTTAACTTAAGTATGTAAGTAGTTACTGCGCAGAAACACTCTTATGAAGGTTAATAAAGGCTTTTAGTCTCCCCATCAGGTCTTTGTACTTCATACCTTTCAAGACTCGGGATAAACCTAACGAAAAAGTCTACTTGGTCTTATCAGCTGTATGAAAGTTTTTTCTAATTCTGTATTCCCACATTCATCTAACGAATGTGATCCATTATAGGGATCTGATCTCTGTCTTACGCCTAAATGTTGGTAACCTGAGAATTTTTCATCTCTCCTCGTGATTTTAACTAGAAATATAGTAACATTATCCAAAGTCCAACGGTAAGAAAAATAAAGTTTTTATGGTGTTTAATGGATAGAAATATTGTTACTTATCAAACGTTTAAACAGAGATTAGTAAAAAGCTTTTTGAAGTATGCATTACTAATGCGAGTACTAACGTTTAGGACTAAGCTTTTCGCATCTTATCAAAGGTTAGAATCGAATATCTCTCATCCGGGGCAGTTTGGACACTGTTTTTTTTTTATAAGAAATTAAAAAATCCTTAACGCTATTAACTTAGCTTAAGAATGAGAATACAAGAAATATATCATTCGACACCTTCTGAAGTATATCTTGGAAATGCTAGATAAACCGTGAGACGTTCACAATCTGATGTGTCCTATGAAACAGAGATGAGATTTAAATAATATTCTTTAGAGCTTGGACTCTTAACAGGTTTTAACATTTGGCTTAGTTTCTTGTAGAGCTGTGCTATGATATCATATTTCAAGAATCCTGCTTTAAAACTACTAAGCAGAAAAGGGCTAAAAAACTTACCTTCAAAAACAAAAATTGGGGAAAACAACATCTACTGAGCACTTCATGCACTACATTATCTTCTTCCTATTTTAAATCTGCTCTCAACTTCTTCATACAAAAGATCAAACTTGAAAGCATTAACAGCTAGAATTATAGGCAAAGTGAGCCTTAGAAGATAAGCGGTTAGTTCCGCAGCAATGATGGCTACAAATTTCTCACAGTGAAATCTTTCTTCTCTGAATAGTGCACAGTATATTTCTGGTTCCTCCTTAAGTCTATCTTTGAAACTTATGCCATTTAGGAAGTTTTATCTACTTTGTATAAATTGCAAATTCCCCAAAAATGTCTTCTACTAACTATAAGCCAAAGTTCTAATATTGAGGATATATAAATGAAAACTGTAGGTCAAGAAAAATCCTATGTCCTTAAAAAATAAATGTACAATTATATTGATATAACGTTGCTCCTAAGAATTGCTCTTACATTATATATTTTTTTTTCTTTGTTTATGTCATAAAAATTCCTCTATTATCATTCGAAAAATTTTAATATGATAATGATACTGATAAAATAGGGATAATATTTATACACTTCAGAGTTAAAAACGCCACGCTTCCAATTCTACCAATACCACAATTGCCCAAAATAAAAAATGAAAAAACCAACAATTACAATTAAAATTACAAATGGATAATAAATATCCGATGAAGCTCAAGGATTGATCAAGTGAAGAAGAAAACATAAGTCTATGCATTTATATGAACCAGTTATACACATAGATCAAGCTGAAGACATTGAAATGGAAATTGAAAACAATTTTGAAGATTTAGAAATTTTAACAAACAGATTTACAAAGAAAACAGTTATACCAGAAGAACCCCAAGGATTGACTAGGTGAAGAAGAAAACAATAAATTCTTTATTTATATGAACCAGATATATATATAGCTCACGCTGGAAACATGGATATGAAAATTGAAACCTATTTCGAACATTTCAAACTTTTAAGAACCGGATTTAGAAAGAAACTGTTATACCTGAAGAACCCGAAGGATTGACTAGGTGAAGAAGAAAAGCAAAACGTACGCATTTATATGAACCAGTCACACATATAGTTCAAGTTGAAAACATAGATATGGAAATTGAAACCATTTTCGAAAATTTCAAAGTTTTAAGAACCGGGTTTGAAAATACAAAAGCTACACCTGAACAAGACGAAGGATCGAAGAGGTGAACAAGAAAACAATAAATTCTTTATATATATGAACCATGGACCCACACAGATCTGCAAAACCAGATCCATAACCCTTGCTTGGGGTTTAGGTAGAGTTTTTTTTTAATTTTTTTTAGGTTTCAAGAAGAAAGGTGTATTGGGGGTGGGCATTGGGATCAGGATTGAAAGCTGTTTGAAAAAAGATACGTATATTATGGTTTTCCAGATTGGGGGTGGGCATAGGGATCAGGATTTTCTTATTTTATAGGGCCGTTGGATGAAAAGTTTGAAAACTGATCTATTGAACGGCCTTCAGCATATTTATAGAAGCCATCCCACGATGCATAAAATAATTCTGTGGTTGATCATTCAGCAGCTCTTACATACATTTATTATCCCACGATGCATAAAATAATTCCGTGGTTGATCATTCAGCAGCTCTTACACACATTTACTATCCCACGATGCATAAAATAATCCCGTGGTTGATCATCTAGCAGCTCTTACACACATTTACTATCCCACGATGCATAAAATAATTCCGTGGTTGATCATCTAGCAGCTCTTACACACATTTACTATCCCACGATGCATAAAATAATTCCGTGGTTGATCATTAGGTACATGGTTTTCAATTCAGTATATTCTATTTGGTTTTACGAAAACGTGTTTGAAGGGTTTCTACTTAATTACAATGAAGATGTTGATCGAGGTTGTTGTGAAGTGAGTACTGTATAGGAAAACTTCGCATGATAAAACGGAGTTGCTAGAAGAAAAGGTTGTAGGTGAGTACTATATAGGAAAACCTACTTAAGTGTTAAAGTTCAAGCGACTTTGACTTGCAACTACACTACCTTTTCTTCGCATCTTCCTCTTTCTCGGTGATAAGATTGTTGAGCCAGAATGTTGAGAGAGTGACATATCCACATCGGAAAAGTTACCATCTGCATTTTGTTTCAATGCATCTTTCATTTTTATGACAGTTGCATATGCTTTTCGCCACCCCTCATCTGTACTATGTTGAGCTTCTTCACATAGGTCCCTGCATGCTGTCTTGAGCATGGAAAATCTTACACCTGGTTTCTTTGGAACTTTCAAATCTTTAAAGCCAGGAACTTTGACATTGAAATTTAAAACTCCCTCTTCAGGAGTTGTTGCTCGTCCAAGTTCTTTTAATGCAACTTCATGAAGAGGATGTTCTTGAAAACGCCATCTAGGCAAAAGGTTTACCTTGTCAATATATTTTCTTTTTAATCTGACGCAGATCCTAGCATAGTGACGATAAGGTAGTTTCAAATTAGTCCATGTTGAGCAACTGCATTCAGGATGAACCCAGCCATTGATATCTCTCACTTTAACATTATATAATCTAGAAACATCATTCTCTGTTTCTGAAACAATATAGGCCCAGTCTCCATTATCAGAAACAACGTAGCATCCAGTGACTTTCTTAATTTCACTGGTCAACATCTTCTCAACCTCCTCTGAAATATCTTCCCCTTTGGAAATTAGTTTTTTCAACTTTTTCAATGTAGAATTTGTGTAATTAACAACTTGTTTTCATGAAAACTAATTAATTGATCAATTGTCCAACTTTTTTGTTTAGATGAAAGTTGACCTCTACCCTTAAATTTAGCATGAAACCCTTCAACACGTTGAGTAGAAACATGACCAAATGTTACTTTTCTTTTTACATAGGTCTAACATATATTTTCTTTCTGTACATTAATCTTTTTTAGGAACTGTTGTTGTTCGAACTCTGGAAAATCATGGATTAGCTTCTGCAGATGGGCAACAAATTTTTCATTTGTATGAAAGTCCTCCCTCAGAGCCTGATTAACACGGTCAAGAAAGTTACTCCCATAGGGACCTCTTTATCCTTTTGCCCCAGATGAAAAACATGTGGAAAAATGATTAACACATCTCACCAATGTAGCTCTAAGAAGTCTTGCTACTCGTGCCAAGGCCAGGAAACCATCGCTCATCATAACTTCTGTGTGTTCAAGACCAAGATCCTTCAATCCTCTGATGACTTGCTCATGGTTTTCGGTTTGCATTAATGTACAACCGAAACTAACAGTTTTCATGAAGCAATCAACTCCCACGGGAAACATTGCTACAAAAATGTAGCGTGACAAACCGTGGGTGGTGTCAATTTGTATTGATTCCGAATAAACATTTTTTAGTTTTACTTGTAGTTGTTCTTGAAATGTTAAACCTTTTAGCCTAGGTCTTCCTTCTGTGTCATTTGAGTAGTAAAGTTCAAAGTTTCCTGCATTACTTAGACATCTTTTAACTGTTTTAATTAAAATTTGAATATTATTATCTTCTGAATCTCTTCCTTCTTCTCTAGCCTTCTTTAATTGACGCTTTAGTAACTCTTTGTCAAAGTAAATCCCTGGAAATTTCGGATGAAGTGCCACTTCCACTGAAGTTAAGGGAGTGTCAGCAACTCCAAGGTACTTTAACATTCTTAATTCAGCTGGTTTTAAGTCTGACTGAAACTTTCTTTCATTTTTGTTTACTTGAACTTCATGTCCTGTGTGATCTAAGCATTTTACTTGGAAAATGTATTTTCCTAATTTGAGATCAAACTTAAAGTTTAACTCAAAAGTACAATTTTTAGAAGACACACATTTTAACTTACATCTACGCATCATTTTTTTACTAAATCCAAAGATTCTTTTAGTTTCATCTTCAGAAAAGCTGTGGGAGGACTTTTTTTTAACTCTAAATCGGTTAGCGCTTACGTTCTTGACAACTTCAAACATCTCTTCTGGTGTAGAGCCTCTGTAACTGATCCAACTGTCATTTGTTTCACTTTGGTTTCGTTGTTCAACCTTCATTTCCTGTTTTGTAGGAGCAGAAAGGTGTGTTTCCATACTTGTAATTTTCTTGGTTGTTGTTTTCAGAAATTTTGGGAACACAGAGTTGGGAATTGAAGCTCTGCTATTAAGCTTACGTTAAGTTTTATGGAATTCCATAAAAAGTTACTACCGGTATGCCATTTCCTAATCGCCTTGAAACCCCCTACAATCCCTAACGGAAGAGTGGCGTTTTTAACACTGGAGTGTAATAATCCGGTTCCGATAAAATATCTGATATTGATTTGTCGGTCTAATTTATAATTTAAACAGATATATACAGCATCGGCTTATCACCGTATAATATTCTTATAACACGACGGTTACTAAATATTAACTCTTGTATTTAACTCATAAAATTTCGAATGGATATATATGTGAATGTTAAAAAGTATATAGTTAACTATGTATTACTGGTTAATTCTTGGTTATATAGGTGCACTGTAAAAAATTCAGCAATATTCGAATAAAACAAAAACACCACTTATCAGAATTCAGAAATGTGCTTAGAGTTAGACGCTGGAAGAACATGCGGAGCCTTCGGTTTTTGCGATAAAGAACTAAATAAATGTATTTGTGACGATGGTTGGTCTCAATCTTTTGAAATGATCTTCTTTCCTTTCACCAAGGAAAAAGTTACGGCCAATAGAACCGAATTATTTGACAGATTGCCATGTAATTTGAACAAAAGCCTTCTTTTTAGCTTCTTTCTTTTAAGTTTTATTAGCTCATCCATTGCTTTACTTTACAACCTCCCTTTTTTGACGACAAAGAAAAGATTTCTGCGACAACTTCCTCTACTCTTAAGTTTCTTTTTCTTGGCAATGTTAAATCTAATTAGAGTTATCGACCTTGACAGAATATTTCAAGAAGATAAGCTATTTACATTCACTCTGGCTATAGCTATGGTTTTTCACAATCTTGGAAACCTTGTTTTTGTTTCAAAATATATTTCTTATCACTTGAATAAACTCAAGAAAGCTTTCGGTGCAGATTTAAAAATATTTGGTTTTAAAATGACTCCAGTTCTCAAAGGAACAACTCCCATATTTTTTGCTTTGGATTTAACTTTACTTCCTCTTTTCATTATTTCAAGTTTTGTAGATAAAGAAACTGCTGGATATTTATTCTATATTGAAAACTGGATACAATGTTTTCGAAGTATTGTTTTTTCTCTCTTAACATATTTTACTTCTCGAGGCATAATTAGAGATATGCAAGTAATTTTGGATTCACATCAAGATGAAACAAAAAAAGCATCCAACTTTTATTTATACTGCAAATCTGCAATTCCTAATTTACGAATGGTAGTGTATGCAGTAATAGGATATTCTTTTGTATTTGGTCAAGCATTTTTCTTTTACCCTATATTTAAGTTTCAAGAGTTGATACATATTTATTATTGGGCTATATCAGGTTTTGGATGGTCACTTATGTCTACAATAATCACATATTCATTAATTAAGAACTTGAAAAAAGGAAAAAGTTTAAGAACAAATACTCAAACTAAACCAAAGTTTAAGACTCCAAGTACAGGTCCTGGAAGTGGGCTCCTTGTTTCAACTAGTATTTAGATAGAATAGTTTGTCATTGTCAGTAGTTTTAGAATTAAGAATTAATAATATAGTATTGAACAAAATTATTAATAAAGTACACACTAAGACAGAACTTTTTATATAATCTACAACTCTGGTACATATATGGTTTCATTGGCAACTAATTTCCTATCTTCTTCTTTTTTCAGTTTGGTTCCTAGTTTAATATTTTTCGCAAAGGCATAATTAATAGTCATTGAAAGTATTGCCCAACCTGTTCCTGTTCCAGCCCAAAAATATATGTGAATAGTTTCTTGTCTAGAAGAAAATACATAAATAAACATAGCACTTGCCGCAAACATAGAATATCCAAATACTCCACCTATGATAAGTTTCAAACTAGGCAATGATCCCTTACAATATTGAATAAACTTTTTGTCTGTCACTTCTGTTTCTTTGTTTATCTTAATCACAAACTTCATATCTGTAATTAAGCCATTAATTGTATAATAAGTAAATATCCAGAGTAATACAGTACGAATACTAGCTGCTAGATGACAAGTGTAGAATAAAAAACCAGCAATCCTTCTCTTAACAAATACAGTTAAAATAAACATAGGATATAAAACAATATCTAGACCAACAAGAAAAGGAAATGCATTTTCTAATATTAAGGATACCTTTAAACCAAAGATTTTGATGTTGCTTTGGTTCATTTGTTCCATTTTGCGTAAATGAAAACTAATATATTTTGATACAAAAACTGTACTTCCTAAACTTTGTGCTGTTGCTGCTGTGACTATTGTAACAGTAAACAAGATATCTTCTCCAAACTGTTTATCAACGAATAAAATTCTTTCCATTGAAGCAAAACAAAATAAAATAAAACTTACAAGCAAAGGAAGTTGTCGAAGTATTCTCCTTTTCGTTGTCAAATACGGGAGATTATACAAAATGGCCACAAAACACGAGGCAAAGCATGTGGAGAAAATTGCCTTAAGCAATATTTCGTGAGTTGCGCATGGCAGACGACTTAAGATCTCTGTTTCGTTGTTCAGATTTTTCTTTGTAAAGGGAAAATACACCATCTCCAAAGACTGAAACCAACCATTTCGACACTCGCATACATTTAGAGCTTGATTACACTGTCCAAAAGCCCCACATTGGTCTCCAACCAAAAAATCAAAACACATAAAGCTGAGTAATTATTCACAGTATTTCTTTATCACCTGAATATTGAACACCCTTTTAGTACCTACTTAAACTTGGGAGATATTTGAGAAGACCAGATAGCTTATTGAATACTTTTTGTGAGAATATGCTGGAAACAAGGAGGAACTGACAGCTCAAATAGGTATTCTTCCTTTTGATTGCGTTATAACTTGTTTGTTTGAAATGGTTTAACTATTAATATCCAGAAATATATTATCCGTATAGTGAATTTTAAGTAGCTGAATATTTATTTTGACCCGCAATATTCCATTAATCGGAGAAATTTATCCCTTCCAGTAATATTATTTTAAACATCAATAGTTACCGATTAAATAATGGTATCAATATTTTAATAATATACCATTAAAAACATTCGTTAAGTTCCTTATTCTATATAATACTTTCATAATACAATTGAATAATCCCAAAAATTTATTTGAGAATTTCTTAACTTCAGAATTAAAGACTTTTCCTGATCTGATTGGACGGAGATATCCAATAAAAAATTCACTATACTTCACCTGAATCAAATATGTATAGAATTAGTCAGACACTAAGCAGTCGAGTGTACGACTCTCTCCATACTGACTGTTTACACTTTACATAGTTATAATACAATATTACATTACTGCACAATTGGTGCAACTTTACATAATACATTTTTACTAATACATAAGCACCGGAAACAACAGATCGTAAAACCTTAATATCTCAACAACTACTGGGAGTTAGAAAACGTTACTTATATCATTTTAAAGCTCTTTTCAAGCTCTTTCAGTTTATTTAATTTAATATACGTATCCTCATACATATATAGACGATACGGACAATTACTTGTCTAACTTGGTTGCGATGGAAGTAAACGAAAATCAGAGTGATCCCGTGGAAGAACGAACAGCACGGAGTGAAAACTCCAACTTGACCCAAGGGGAAACTCATTTACAAAACTTTCCTGCTTCAACTACAACACTTACGAAGCTAGAAATTACAAATGAAGCAATTAACGAAGAATTCTACAAAAAAGGACGAAAAAGATTGGAAAACCTTTTACGATCAAAAACTGATCAAAATCAATTCGAACTTCTGAAACAAGGTGTTGAGATGTACCTGCTTGCCTTAAAATTGCAAATTAATGGAACATCTCTACGAAAATTCTTTAAATCTCATGACCGCAGCATCATTGATGAGCTGTTAGAATCTTACAATCCGCTTACTCAAAAATCTAACTACATTCTAGAGGAAGAAATTGACGATGAACTTTCAGATGACATCATTTCTCTTTGGAAAAAAGACGTTGTTTTCTTACGAACAATCCGAACCCCACATCGTTTTTGCAAAATCCTGCGACGCATCGGGGCTGTTACATTCTTACCTACACAAACCAGAAAAAGAATTAACTTTGGAAACTTGATTTACAGCTGTTGGGAGGAATCAGAACCCATTACAGACTTCGTTAAACGCTTTGATTCTTTGGTACAACAGGCTAATCAGATCAAGATGATGCAAAATGACTCTGATTTACTTACACTTTTTCAAACTAAGATTCTCTTCAGAAGAAACAACAATCAGAAAATTTTTACAGTTGTCAACAATTTGGATTCAAAAGATCTACCATTAAAGGATTACATGAGTGAAGTGACACAAGCCGTACTTCAGCATGACAATTCAGGTTTGATCCCTTTTGATGCTCCAAGTACATCAGTTGTTGCATTTACAAAGAAAATTGTTTCTTCTAATTCAAAAGGTACATTGTGTTTCAATTGCGGTGAAGATTTTCCACACAAAGGCAAACAATGTGCTGCTAAAGGTGCTACCTGTTCTTACTGTCGCAAACCTAATCATTTTGCAAAGGTGTGTTCAACCAACCCAGAACGTACATTACAACTTCCCAAGATGAAGAAAAAACCAACAAAGAAAACAGTAGCAGTAACATCTACAAAAGAAAATTTTAATCCTTTCAGTTTCGCTACTTCTCTTTGTACCACAGGTTCAAACTCTTTAGCTGGGCTGGATTCATGCAGCGATGTTTTCGTTTTTAGAAGCGCTGATTTTTTTACACACATGGATCAGAAGCCTGGTAAACTTACCCTTACAGAAAATTCTGGTAGCTACGAAAGCACTGGAACAGCCAGATTTGCATTCAAAGAATTTCCTTCTAAGTTTTTTACAGTACAGGCAATTTACATGCCAAGTGCAAATTTCAACATTTTGTGTACCTACGATCTAGAGCAACAGAATGTTAAAGTCAACCATCGCTCTAGAAATGTACAACTAGAAACAGGAAACAAATTAAAAATAATTTTACTTGGAAAGAAAAGCTTCATTGAAATCATTCCACTAGGGAAATCAGTCTTACAAACCTCTGATCCAAATCTAATGCATCGTAGATTGATGCATCTCTCAGAGGACAAACTTAAACATGCTGGTTTCATTAAGGGTTCTCAAAAACTAAACAGCTGCCAAGTCTGTCTTCAGACAAAAGCTAAACACAACCCAGTGAAGAATTTAATTCACAAGATGAAACTCTCTCCTGATTCCAAAGGTCAAGCTTTTTCAATGGACTTACTCATTCCGCCAAAACACTCGATGAAACCAGTCAATGGTGTTGTGGCTGCATTGATTTTAGTTGACCTGAAAACAAAATTAATTAGAGTTGCTCCTTTAAGAACACTTCAATCGAAAGATTTACTTGCAGCTCTTTACTACCTTCTTTCTACACTCAAAACTTTACCAAAAACGATTGTTACAGACCGCCAATCTGGTTTTACGGCAGAACACTTTGTCAACTCAATTTCCGCAAAAGGCATTCATTTACGTTTTGTCCCTAGAGATCGACATGACACTTTCAATGGAGTTGCTGAACGAACGATTGGCATCTTAAAGGTCATGGCTTCAGCCGCCCTACTACAGTCTAAACTTGATGACTCCTTTTGGATCTACGCGGTCAAATTTGCAAGTTACATCAAGAACAGAGTGCATCACAAAACACTTGGTGAGTCACCTTACAAACTAGAAACTGGGCAAGAACCAAACCTTTCTTCACTTAGAACCTTTGGTTGCTGTTGTTTTACGTTAAAATCTTCTGGAACGAAGACAAACAAATTTCAAGAAAGAACAGACACTGGTCTCTTTCTTGGACTACAGGAACATTCAAGCTTCAACACAGCAATCATCTACAAACTTAGTACTGGAAAAATCATTTACCCTCAACTAACCGATGTTTGGTTCCAAGAATCAAGAACACATGATCAAATCGATCAAAATCCACCAACTTTCTCATTTGGTGACATCAAAATTGTTGACAAAACTGAAAATGACCCAATTTCTGAGGACGATTTTGAATCTGATGATGACGATGATTTCAGTCCAGATTTTGGTATACACTATGTACGTTATGGCCAGAAGGCAAATCAACAAGAAAATCATGATTTTGAGCATGATGATAATTTCGATGAAAATCCCCCTTCAGCAGATGTTCAACTCGATCAGGATCAAGATGCACATGATCCAACCCCATCTGCCGAAGTAACAAACCCTGAAACACCTCAAACGAGCGAAAACAGCAATGCTCGTCTACCAGTCACAACGCGATCTGGGAGAAATGCCACGAAATTCGACCTAAATCGGATGTCAGCTTTCACGTTGAACACAACTGAAGAAACAACACACATCATCAAGCCTAAAACAAAAGGTCAGAAAGAAAAGCTACGGAAGAAGATCATTCAGTCTAGAATTGATCAGAAACCTTCCATTTACCGTGACACAAGAGGTCACCCAGACGAAGCATCTTACAAGAAAGCGGTCGAAAAAGAACTCAAAGCTTTGGAAGAACGAAAGGTTCTCAAAGTGATTAATCGCTCTGAACTTCCTGAAAATGCTTACGTTGGAAAATGCACGATGCTTGTGAAACAAAAACGCAATGGTAGTTTCAAAGCAAGATGTGTTTACAATGGAAGATCTCAGAAATTCAAAATTACACCTTACCGCAGTTCTCCTACCTTAGACTACAACAGTCTTGCAGTTGCACTAGCAGTTGCAGCACGAAGACAGTTCCATTTTAACACTTTAGATGTTAGTACCGCATTCTTGTACGCGGATCTACCTGCTGGCACTACACTCTACTGTGAAATCCCTGATGGACATGAACTGAAACATGACAAGACTAAAGTAATGAAGATTGAGAAAGCACTTTACGGTCTGAAGGAAAGTCCCAAGCTTTGGTTTGACAATGTTTCTGCTACAATTCAAAAACTTGGACTCAAACAAGCGATCTTTGACGAGTGTGTCTTCTACAAGAAAGATTTAATTACTTTACTTTACGTTGATGATGTACTGATGCTCGGTACAAAACAAGAAATTGCAAACTTCTCAAAACAGTTTGGGAAAACTTACAAAATTACATTAGGATCACTAGATCAGAAAACAGACTTCTTAGGAGTTAACATTGAAAGAAAACCCAATGGAGACTACCAAATTGACCAAACCAAACACATTGAGAAAATTTTAGAAAACTTCAAGGATTTCAAGACTAAAGACAAATTTACACCATTACCTTCTACTTTCGCTGAGGCTGTTAAGAACAATTCCAATGCTAAAAGCATTAAATTTCCGTACAGAGAATTGCTTGGATCTTTAATTTACTTACGACTTACAAGATTTGATTTACTCTACGCATTACATGCGCTTAGTCAACTTTCTGAACACGTGACAAGTTTTGCAGTAAAATCAATTCTCAACACATTAGGCTACATTAGTAGAACGAAACATCAAAAACGAATTTTTTACTCAGATCAATCAAAAGGTGAAATTACACTTCTTGCCTTTTGTGATGCTGAATGGGCCTCTAACACACTTAACAGAAAAAGTGTTAGTGGTAACTTCATTTACTTTGGTCAATCGCTCATTACTGGCAGAATTTCAAGACAAAAGACAGTTGCTACCTCTGCTGCTGGAGCTGAGCTGATTGAAATTTACAAAACAGCAAAACATTTGCAAGGAATCTACGGATTGTGCATGGATTTAGATTGCAAAGTCAAGCTACCTTCAGTGATTTTTACAGATTCACTTAGTTCAACTAAAACATTAGAAAAGACAGTTTCTCCAGAGCAAAAACACATGAGCGTTGCAATTCATTTCTTAAAAGGACTCATTCGTTCAGGAAAACTAAAGGTGATTTTCATCAAACGCGAATTCAACATTGCTGATCTTTAAACGAAACAAAATCCAAGAGCTGAGTTTGAAAAACTTTGGAACATGACTCATTCAAGGATGAAGTGGCAGCATTTGAAGATCTAAAAAGACCGCATGGAGTCAGACACTAAGCAGTCGAGTGTACGACTCTCTCCATACTGACTGTTTACACTTTACATAGTTATAATACAATATTACATTACTGCACAATTGGTGCAACTTTACATAATACATTTTTACTAATACATAAGCACCGGAAACAACAGATCGTAAAACCTTAATATCTCAACAACTACTGGGAGTTAGAAAACGTTACTTATATCATTTTAAAGCTCTTTTCAAGCTCTTTCAGTTTATTTAATTTAATATACGTATCCTCATACATATATAGACGATACGGACAATTACTTGTCTAACTGAATTATAATTTTCCATAGATAAAATATAAATGGAGCTTGGAACATATTTAATTTAGTTAAAAGGTATCAAATAAATAATAAAACTTAAAAGTTCAATGTTAAAGTGTATTCTTTAGGTTAATAAACAGAATTAAACCATGTTCTGTTCTTAATCTAACTCAATTCTTGGGTTTTCGGTTGGCGTGTCCCTTTAAAATGCCCCCATAACTAAACCCCTCTCCTCACGCGGGTCTTAATTAGGACAAGTATAGATTTACCTGTGTTTCTATGTATTAAACATAGATACATGGATCGGTGTGCATAAGTTATGAATAAGTGGCTAAGAGAAGTGTAATGATAATTTCAGGACTTGGATTTAGGCGTGGAATTAAAGGGAATACTGTTGTGTATATATATATATTTAAAGGCTGAGTAAAAGTTATTTAAAAGTTGAGTAAAGGTTGAGTAAAAGTTGAGGAAAGTCAAGGACAACAAAGGCGGAGTTAAAAGAGGTGTTTCTAAGGAAGCTAGTTTGGAAGGGTAAAATTTTCTCCTTAAGTAGGAAGCTAGTTTGGAAGGGTAACATTTTCTCCTTAAGTAGGAAGCTAGTTGGAAGGGTTAAAAGAAAAAGAAAATAAAAACAAAAAGAAAAAGAAAATAACATAAAAAAGAAGAAAAGAAATAAAAGAAAAATAAAGAATCTGATTTGGATCTGGATAGATACTATTAATTAAAGTATCTTAATTATTAATTATATTGTGGGAAGTTTATTTACATAACAAATACCGCTCTTATCAATAAGAAAAAATACCTACCCTTAAGAACTCTGAAAAAATATGTACAATATATCAGGCTCTTGAGGAAGCCCTTCATCCATTCACTTTTTTGTAGCAGGGTATCTGTCTAATCTACTAGCCGAACATTAAAATCTTAATTTATGAGTGCTTTGAATGCTATTTTCTTCGGCATTTGACAAAGTTTTCATGTAGGAAGCCTGACATTTGTAGCAAGACTAAAGCAAAGGAGTTGATTTGAGCACATTAACTGATTGCTCCATTTTCAATTTACCAAAGTTCTTTGCTCTTTGAAACAGTGAAATTCATACCATACTGTAACATACTTTGAAGCAAATAAGAAATGGGCCTTTAACAACTCGAATCGTCAAATATGCTAAATAAATTATCATAAATATGTCTTGGGCTATTCTTGACATTACTTACCAAACCCTTTTTCCTTTCCAGAAGTTTCTTTGTTATTGATTTTTTTTGATTTCTTGATTTTTAGATTTCTAGTTTTGAGAAATTAAGAAATGATTTAACTATAATTATGAGTACCAAACTTCGCTGAAAACATGACTTATTTGTAAATAACCTCGCATAATTAGGGATTTAAATAAAAACAGGATTATACTACTATTTTCTAGAATTTAATAGATTTCCGGTTGCGGTTGAATCAGTCTATGAAGCCAATTAATCCGAGGGAGCCACATGAGTAGAAATTAATAAATACCTACGGTATTCAGGGGAAGTTATAGTAATAATATCAGGGGTTAATTAGTAACTAATACCTAACCTATAGGCAAGTAATAGAATAGCAATGTAGTCATTTTATAGTGGATTTATCTTAGTTATTTACATTGATTCCATAGAACTTGAAGATAGGACAGTGACAGTGTCTGTGAACCAGTTGGAACATGACGAAGGCATGGTTTGTGCAGGAGATGTAGAACCATTTCTGAGGCATATTGTCTTCTGCTGAGTTTTCACTGATGTGCTTAACCTATTCAGCATTAAGAAGATATCAATTATTTCTGAGATGGCATATGTAATTGCATACCTTTTATAATATCTATTTTTTCATGTTTTTATGAGGACTGGAATAACTCTTATCAATGGTTCTAACAGCTGTTAGATTTATATATGCAATTTGAGTTCATTAAGTTTTTTTGACAATTTGACTTTATTGAGGGTAAAGTTTATTTCGTTGGAAGATTTCTTTTGACTATGGCTTGAAACCTTTGCACTTTTCACAATAACTTTAGGACGATAGCTTCATTTTTTCTTATAAATGGTCCAAGAAGTATTCATATTATTGATAAAACATTTCCTGCTATTTACTTTACAATTTGTTTCAGTGCTTTGTCTCTTTAAATTTCAATAAAATATAGCCTGTTAGCTCTATTTTCAATAAAATATCTATGCCCAGTACTCTTAACATAGACTCGTTACCCTGCTCACATCTCATATATTAATCTTCATTTTTTCTATTTCGTAAACTCTTTGGCGTATTGTACTTCAAGTTTTATTAGAGCAGAAGCATTTTGAATATATTTTACAAGCCATTAAACTCTTGGTTTCATACCCTGGGCACACTTTTGGGATAGTGGTCAGGGTTATCCTCAGGCAAGTTGCTATATTCTGTCTTTGTTCCCACTTCCTATGCACAGTTTACTCACTTAGTATTTTTTTTCTTCTTCAAAAGAATTTTTCCTCACGTGGATACAAGCATCAGAGAACTACTTAATTGAAGAATTGTTTCTGAGTAAAAATAAATAGAATCAGAACTTATGTAAA